>JACCEG010000118.1:218707-260309 GCA_014065205.1 Tuber brumale | reverse complement strand
TCTAGATGTGTATAAGAGCCAAGCTCTTCCTTTCGTTGCCTCCATGCTGAGTCCGTTTCGATAGCTGCCTGTATTTCGTTTAAGAATTCAGGATTGAACTGCTTCATACCTTTCTGTAGGATAATAGCGTTTGACATTAGAACCTTTTCGGGTACTTCTGAAATGTCGTACCAATGTTCGTTGTCTTTAGCCGATGCCTCTAGGTAGCTGATGCTGGGTTCCTGTTCCTTGACGATCAAGGATCTTGTCGCTATATCGGTGCTTCCGAATCCCGCGGTTCCTCATTCCGTTTCTTCTAAGTCGTCGACTTCCATCATGTCTGAGGTGTTGACCTTTTCTACCACTAGTTGAGCTATGCGAGCACCTATTCTTATTTGGCAGTCCACATCTTTATGGTTGGATAGTACGACTTTGAGTTCGCCGGCGTAATCAGCACCGATTACTCCTGCACCGGTAGAGATTCCGCTTCGGACCGCTAATCCGCTTCTTGGGGCAACTCTTCCGTAAGTTCCTTCGTGTAGTCCCACGGATATACCCGTCCATATTAAGGCTTGTCCATATTTCGGGACAATGTCATCTTCTATGGCATACAGGTCATGTCCTGCCTCCTTTCTTGAGCCCTTGGTTGGCAAGTATGCCTTTTTGCTCAATCGCTGGACCCTAATCACGGGTTCTTTTCCCCCTCTTCGAGGTTCCAAATCCAAATCTTTATCTCCATCCCAGTCTTCTCCTTCATCGCCTACTCTCGCTACTAACGACAGTAAGAAATTTTCTTATTTCAAAATTTTCTGTTCGCGATGCGTAGCTCCCTCCTCAGGACAGTACTCCGGCCGTCTGCTTAATGCATCAGGCTTTCCGCCTTTTGTGCCTGGTCGGTATACAATACGAAAGTTGTATTCTACCAACTTCTGAGCCCATCGAATTTGACGGCCACTCCAGACTTTTGAGGTGAGGAAGTATTGCAGGTTTTGATGGTCGGTAAAGACTGTGATCGCTTTCTCCGTTCTGATTAAGTAGTGTCTCCATTCTTTGAAAGCTTCTAGGATCGCAAGAAGTTCTTTATCATGAATCTCGTAGTTGCGTTCGGTGGAGTTTAATTTTCTGGAATGGAAAGCTACTGGATGTAATCTTTTCTCAAAGTATTGAGAAAGGACGCAGCCGAGTGCAAAATCGCTAGCGTCCGTTTCTACCACCGTTTCTCTTTCTGGGAAAAAGTGGTGAAGTATGGGGGCTGTGGTGAAGCAGTGCTTTAGCTCTTCAAAAGCCGTGTTCTGTTCAACCCCCCATTTAAAATTCTTAGGATTTCCTTGTAATGTCTCGGTTATTGGCTTGCAAATAGCCGAGAAGTTTTTTATGAATCGTCGGTACAAGTTAGCAAACCCCATAAAGACTTGTACTTCTCTAACCGACTTAGGCGCTTTCCAGACCATTATGGATTCCACCTTTCGGGTACTCATAGACACCCCATCGACCGCCACCATATAGCCGAGGAATTCTACCTCTGTGGCATGGAAAGTCGATTTTTTTAGCGATACCGCTAATTGAAAGTCTGATAGATTTTGTAATACTTTCTTCACAGCTTCGATGTGTTCCTTTTCATCCTTTGAGTAGATGAGAATATCATCAAGGTAGCACACGACTCCGACGTCCAAGTATTCTTGTAGAACTTCGTTCATCATATCTTGGAAGGTTGCCGGGGCGTTGACCAATCCAAAAGGCATAACCTTATGTTCGTAGTGTCCGTATCTCGTACGGAACGCTGTTTTCCATTCATCGCCTTCTTTGATCCTAATCAGGTGGTAACCGTCTTTAAGATCTAACTTGGTGAAGATCTTTGCACCGGCTACTCTATCTCTGAGTTCGGACATTAGTGGAAGGGGGTGTTTGTTGAGGATAGTAATCTTATTTAGATTTCGATAATCCACGACTAGACGTAACCTGCCATCTGGCTTAGGTACGAATAATATGGGTGCGCCTGCTGGTGATTGGCTTCTTGTGATTTTTCCTTGTTTGATCATCGTTTCCAAGTATTCTCGTAAAGCTTTTAGCTGTTTTTCGGATAGTGGATATATCGGTCCCCAGGGGGGAGTTGATCCTGGAATCAACTTAATTTCTTGATCGAATGTTCTCCTTGGAGCTAATTTTTCTGCCGTCTGGGCTTCAAACAAATGTTTGTAATTCCAGTATTCTTGCGGTAATGACTCGAGTTCCACCGTATTTTCGATGGCTCCTATTCTTCCGATGCGGCAGGTATTAGGGTCCCAAGCGACTGATTCATCATATTCGAACATATCCGCTATTCCTTTATCTTCTTCCACACAGTTTTCACAACATTTTGCGGAGAATGTCCAATTTTCTGCATCATCTATGTGGGACACTGGGTGTTCACGATGCCACCAACCAAAAGGAATTATCATTCCGTAGTGACCTGCTTTAGCCGCTTCACACGACACTTCGGAGACGTGTCGGTTTTTACCTATTTCCAATTTTATCGGGCGAGTGTAACACTTTCCTCCGTAGGCAGCGGATGATCCGTCAAAGCCTAAGATATCAACTGCCTTGTCGCGTTCTACTGAGGGAACGCGAAGGTGTTCAACTAGGTCCTTATTGATGAGGAACACGTTGGATCCCGAGTCTAATAGGACTGTAATTTTGTATCGCTTATCATGTATATGGAGGTAAGCGATCCCCTCTGGGCAGTTGTATCGTTTTGGTTTTGGAGCGTCTAGTTCGACGCGCTTGGAGCGGATAAGACTTTCTTGGTTCTTTCGTTTAGGCATCGTTGGTTTTGGGTGTAGGTAACAAGATGTTTGTTACTACGCCCGCGCAGTTTCGACCATTGAGGTCTCCTCAGACAAACTAGTAACTCTTTTAGCTCTAACAATCTGGGTCTACATACTTAAAGGGGCCTTTCACCGATACGCTATTGCGCACAACCAGTTTTCAGGCTGGATGCCTTCTTCCGACACGCCAGACCTAGGCTCATAGCAGATTTGCGGGCAGTCATTAGCCATTTTACTCCCCTGGTGCGGGGTTCCTGCTTTCACCGAATCCTTTCCCTTAGGGTTTCGGTTATCCGTCCAGCACCCTCAGAGGAGCCTTGCGCACCAAAGAGGTACATCCCTATCCCACACTCTGGCCAGAAGGCAGAATAGTACATACGTATAATACGACTCAGACTCGTGTGGTAGGTGGAACGGCCCGCGTCGGTTGTCCTCCTGTCGTGTATTTGTTATCAGGTAGATCTTGCATTGCTATGTCCCAACTTCTTCGGTATAGTAACTGGCTTGCACACGGGTAGCAGGTAACACCCAGGTGACTCGGGGAACTTCGTACTGTTTGCTCCCGGGCCCTGTGGGCATGTTAACTATCCTCTCTTTCGGTCAAGACTCTCCATATATTGATTCTTGTTTTCGAGCTCGTAAGTCCCTCATGGGGTTCCTTCACTTCGAGCCTACTTGCGTTGATCCTGAAAGGAGAGACTTGCTTCGCGCCGCTTTGATCATTTTGAGTTTCGTTTCCCGTAGTTGCACACGGACTACCCGATCCCCGTCGTGGTCGGTACCCAATACACCCCAGCCAACGGGGGTTCCCATTTCGATTCCAGTTCCTTTAGGACACTGAATACCAAAACGCCGTCGCCGCTGGTGGCAGTGAACTGACCTATGTCAGTTCCTCGTCGTCTGCCAGTTCCCAGATTTTATTCACTCGAGCTGGGTGCTGCACAGTTGCGACTTTTAGAGCTAATTTAGGCTTTATAATAGCCGATCTTGCTCGTTGAATTCCCATTTTTATCGGTCTTGAGCTGACCGTTGCCGCCGATATATGGGCATCTCCCTAACACGTTTGATAGGTGTGGTTTATCTTTCCACAACGCGTGCAATCTCCTTCTTTCCTCCGAGTCTCTATCACACTCTGCGGGATGCCGGTGTGTGCCTGAGCGAAGTTTGTGTGGGTGGTCTTTGTCGCACCTCCCAACCTTTTCCTAGGCCTTTCCGGTTCCTCATCCCTTTTTCATTTTCGTGGTGGGGCTCCACCTCCTTTGACGTAAGGTTTAGTATCCTTCTGTCGCCTTTGTTTAGAGTCCCGTTGGTCTTCTCTTGTGACCTCCTGGATTATTTTCGGTTTGGATGGTTGGTCTCGTCCAATTCTCTTTCTAGCTAGCAGGGCTTCTTCTGACCGCCCGCATAGCCTTAGTGCCTCTTCCCATTCCTGGTCCGTTGTATATTGCAGGGCCGATAACCTGCGGACAATTTGTTCAGGAAGTTTGTCTTCGACTACCTCTCTCCAGGACTCCCCGGTCATGCGTGCACGAATATTATGGTTGTGCATGAGTGTCAAGTAGCGTTCAATACTGCCGTCATACGTGACTAGTTTCATTGCTCGAAGGGCTAGTCTTTCGGCTTCTACCAGGGCGAATCGCTTGATCATATCATGTTCAAAGCGAGTCCAGGTTGCCAGCTCTGGTTGCTGGGTTTTCCCTTGAAGTCCGTCCATAGCCTTCCGATACCATATGGTGTAAGGAAGGACTATGTCTCCTTTTGTACGGCTGAGCGCGTACATGACTCGTTCCCGGGGGTCGTCCCAGATTCGCGGGTTCCGTTTGAAATAGTCCGTGCATTGAAGGATCCACACGTATATGTCTTGTGCGGGTCTATCTTCAAAGAATGGGGGTGGCTCGGATGGTCACTTAATATTCAGCGCCATCGCATTGGCAAGCGTTTCTGCCATACCAGGCGGTTCTGGTGTTTGTTCTTGCCTGCCTCGGCTAGGACCTCCTCTTCGTCTTCCTCTTCCATCATCATCATCATCGTCGTCATCGTCACTAGGATCTCCTGGGTTACCTCCCTGGGCACCTGAGGGGAATGCATCAGCGGTTTCTCGGCCTTTGCCCTTTTCCCTGCGTGTAGGTGGAGCGTAATACTCCTCATCATCAGTTTCTTGGACTGCGGGTAAGGGTGCAGGTCCTGCAGCTGCGGGACTTGGTGCCGTGGCTAATATTTTATTTATTGCCGCGGTTAATCCTTTGAGGGTTTGGTTTGTCTCGATATTCTGCAGTTGTTGCTGGTCTTGCGACCTGCGAATCTCTGCTTGGCGCGTGTTTTGATCTGTGCGCATTTGTCCTAGAGTACGATTGACTTCTCGTTCGCGCTTAACACTTTTGGCGCGGAATTCTACGAATTCTGCTCGCAGACTGATGACCATCTGTTCCAGAGTCTGATCTCTGGCTAATGCCGCTTGGCTTTCTTGCCCGAGGCTTTCATGTAACCTCGTGGTTACTTCTTCATGTCCTTGTTGACGCCGTTCCTGAGCGTCAATCTTTTTTGCGACTTCCCGCAGCATTTCCTCTTGAATCTCCTTGACTTCCGCTTCTACTCCAGCTAGTTGCATCAGCAGGAGACCAATTTCGCTATCGTGGACATCTTGTCCTTCTGCGATCTGCTGCTGTACCTTAATTAATTTTAAGGTATTGTCTTGGGTCACTCCCTTCAAATTTTTGAAGGCAATGTTAGCTTGTTCGAGAGAGGTGTCTATATCTTGTCTGATTTGTCCCAAGGTTATACCTAGACGGGTAGCCAATTTTGCTAAGTTTGTAGCGTGGTCTCCTCCTCCTTTAGGCGTTGAGGCTCTTGATATCCGATGAGCGCTTGCAACTCTAGTGGATCGGTGAGAGGGTACATGTCCTCTTCGGAACGTAGGTTCCTGCGGTGTCGAAGTGAAGGGTCTATAAATTGCGGAGTCATCCGTCTTATCGGTGGTGTCGGGTCGGGTTTCCATAGGTTCACCCGCCGTTATTCTCTTTCTCGGATCTTGAGGTATCTCTGTCATTGTGATACTTTCCAGGTAGGCTAATTGCTTTAATAGCCCTGGATGTGTGATTTCTGGTACTTCGTACCAGAGTTCTTGATATGCTTTAAAAGTTTTAAGGAATCGTATGTAAGGTATCCAACGTTCGAGACACTCTCGAGGTGTAGGTATAAAAGGGTTCGGTTGGTCCGATTCTGGACTCAAAACTTGAATTTCCTTTTTTTCAAGGTTTAGGATGTACTTATAGTACATATAAAAGTGTATCAGGCCCAGGCCGAGGGGATGTCTGGCCCGCAGATAACTGTTCCTGGGTCTTCCTTATTCTTCTCTTCCGTCTTTAAAGAGCACTGGGTGCTCCAGTCGACGAAGTCTTCTGACTCGGTCGAATTCCACTCAAATTCCGAACCGTGCCAGGTGTGATATATGCTATTGAATTGATCCCTTGTTGGGATCCCGAAGGGTACTGTGAACCACGAGGGTTCTTGAGTTTATTCTTCTTCGATTTCGAACAACTCGGTGTTGAATATTTCTTCGAAGGAATGAATATAGATAGGACAATGAGGTGCTTTGAAAATATAATCGCAGTGTGAGGTGAGAGTGGAGTTTGAGGTGAACTCGTAGTTCATATAGTGAGCCTTGGTAACAGGAAAACTATCAATATACTGTTAGGCGGACGGCAAACTCAAGTATATAACTGAGGGACGTAGGCCAAAATCTTTGTTCGGAGAATCTGTCGAGGAAGGCTCGTCTTGATAAAGTAAGGTAAAGTAAAGATTTCTGAGTAAAACAATTTTATATTGATAAGATCTCTTCTCCGTTGCTTGATGATGTCTGTAAAGCTCGGGAGGCACTTCGATATTTATATCCCGCGTCTGAGTGTTCGCGGACTACTTCTAACTACTATGCCTCCAAAGTACCCCTCTGGTTTAAATACGCAAACGTCCAGAATCTTATAAGTGCGAACACTGTTTGACCCTGAAACTTATCACACCCTTTTCGCAGTCTCGGAATAGTATTCCTCCGTTTAGATGACTGCGCTATTTGTTATACCAAACAGCGGTCTTCAACTTGGATGTCTGCGTAGACTATTATATTACTCTAGTCTGGTTGACTATCGTTCCAGTAGTCTCTTCAGTCATGAAGTGATCAAGTTCATGCCGGTGTACCTAGTGCCAATCGCAAGTCCGAGCCCGACGTGTCGGCGTCTTAATGGTCTCCGACTTATCTAGGTCTTCCATTCTGAGCATGCTTCCCCTTGGTCCGCCGGCCTCCGTAGAGGGGTCCTATTACTAGGACCAACCAACCTACAGCTGATCTCAGAAGGGTATGGGTGGATTCGGCATACCCCTAATAGCTTTCACTACTGGGATATCCTCTCGGAGTATGTCGCCGAAAACGTCCCGTCACTTTCGACCCATAGTTAGGAAGGCTAACCTTGAAGCCTGCTATCTCAATGCGCCTCCCACGGATTTCCTCCGTTCCACTTCCCAGATGTCGCCAAAGGTCCCCTCTCATAAAGCCTGCGAACAGCATGCGGTCGGACGGACGGCGGCGACGTATATGGTGTTATGAAGTGGGCTTCATTGGTGTGACTTTTTAGTTATGGGACGCAACTCTTGAAATCTCGCTAATGACGTGCGGGCCCCATAACGGGGCCAGAGGGGGGTGTTGGCTCCGGTAAATTGAGGGTCTGTGCGCAGTTACCCTACCGTGGGTCTGTGCACATGTCTCGGATTTCCATATGCCTAACAGAAACCCAACAAGGTCTTCTCTGGTCATGTCTTCACTGAAATGCTTTGCTGCTTGGAAAGCTGCTCCCTGAGCTCGTCCTTCACTATAGAGGATCGAATAGTTTTCTCCCCCAGCATCGCTAGTTCGTAATCCATCAAGGCGTAGATATAACTGTGATGAGCTATACCATCTAACGAGTGCTTCTGGTTTAAGATCGTCTTCTTCACCTGTAAACCTATTAGGTAAAGGTACCGTGATACTGTGTTTGGCCGTGACAACTGGATTAGGCCCTAGGGTCTATGGTCTTGGAACCCCTGGTCCTGGAGCCTCTGGTCCCGCTGGACCTGCTTCCGAAGCCATATACTCTGATCCTACATCACTTTCGGAGCTATCTCGATCATTCCTTAGTAGTGCTGGAGGTACCTGTGTACCTGTAGGCTTTCTCGGAGATTCTGGGTACCCTCCGGGAGTAGTGGTTGGTGGTTCCGGTGGTTGTTGTGATAATGCTGTACCTGATTGTTCAGCAGTGTCCCTGGTTAACTGCCTAGCAGCTGCATCGCTTACTGCTTGCTCCTTTGCTAGAGTCTTCGTGAACTGACTATTAGAATTTATGGCATGTTGTTTGGATCCTGTCTCAGTGGCCTTGCCCTTGCTTGATCCTGAAACTCCTTCTCTCTTGATAACTTGCAGAAGTTAAAAAAATGTAACCGCCTTTCGGGAGATGCGGTAAACGTAGGATTAATAGGCTTTGTTCTTTACCATAGGTGGTAATTAGCGAATGAAAGTCCAAAGGCTTTAACTGTAGTTGTTGAATAGACTTCTTACTATATTGCGACTACTCGAATCTTAGAGATGTTTGGTGGATCTCCCCCTAAAGATTCTTGCCGCAAACTGAAGAAAGTAACTGTTCAACCATTTATATTAAATACTCTGTCTGTCCAAGTCTGCCTCTTCTAAAGGGAAGAATAGCAGTTCTTAAATCCACTAATTTGGCTTTCCTGAGCCTTATATTACAAAAGATATCAGGCTCCACAACTGGTAGCCTTGAAACCAAACATAAAACGTATAAAGTATCAAACCAATACTCAAAACCAAACATAAAATTATGGAGTATCAAACCGATACTCGAAACCAAACATAAAATATATAAAGTATCAAACCAATACTCGAAACCAAACATAAAACATATAAAGTATCAAACTATATACTCACAAGCTAAAAGTACATCTCATTTCCTAAAACAAATTCAAAATACAAACAGTATCAACTGATACCTGAAAATCCTAAACCAGTAACCAGTACCGGTTACAAGTCTGCGACACCATGGTTATGGGTGAGTTTGAGGAAGGCTGTATTATTGCCATAGATTAGGAGTATTGTTTTAAATCACGTATCTGTTGGTCCTCAATTAACCCAATACTTTCTCTTCCTAAGAAAGTAAATATGACGTATTCGGCTTCTATTGTGACTACTGCAACAGTGTTTTGTTTCCTCAAACGCTGCAATAGCTAAGTCCGAATCTTTGTACTTTGAGGCCCACGAATGGTTTTCAATCAGTTAGATTCGAGGGGAATGAACTACCACTCCAGACTTGTAATAGTATTTCGTTGGTCTCCTTTTTATAGCATAGTCCATGTCTTATCATTCCTTTTAAATATTGGAGTACTCACTTGATAGCCTTTAGATAAGTATCAGTTGGTTGTAAGGAGAATTGGCTTAGGAAGGTAGTTGCATGGGATATATCTTGTATAGTTGCAAGGGCAGAATACATGAGGAATCCTATTATTGACTGATATTATCGTTGATCGGATAATGTTTCTTCCTCCTTAGCCCGTATTAACGGTGAATGTAGCTTGATAGGTGTAGCTTTTGCGTGTGCTTCAGTCAGCTTAAAACATTAGAGTAATTCGATTATATATGCGTACCCCCCCCCCAATATAGTCGAATTTTATTGTTGGTTTTTTCTATTTGCATGCCCCGTAGTAGTGAAGTTTCACCGGAGTCTGTGCAATAGAATTGATATTGGAGTTTGTCAATGCATTGTTTGACAAGGTGTTTTCTGCTGATTATCAGAATATTATCAATAGGAACACAGCAGTAGAGATCTTTTGAGGTGAGGATGTATGGATCAAAATCGTTAACTTTAGGACTTATCATTTTGATAATTTCTGTAAGCCTCTGTTACCATAGATGTGGTAATATTTTGAGTCTATATATTACCTTTTTGAGTTTCCGTACTTTCTTTGATATTCAGTATATTTCTGAAAGCTCAAGGTATCTTTCAGTATTGATATCACTCTATAGGAATGCGCTTTTAATGTCAAGTTGCTGTATGGTATAACTTCCTTCTACTGAGATGGTTAGCAATACTCGTAGTGATTCTAGTCTAGCCACCAGTGCATAGACTTCTTCAAAGTCTTCCCCCAGTATCTGGTTGAATCCTTTTGCAAAATATCCGGCTTTTCGTCTTTCTAGTGTTCCAACTTTCTTTACTTTTACTTTATAAACCCATCTTCCTGTAAGTACTCTTTTTCCTCTTGGTCTGTCTACCACTTCTCCTACATCATGATCTTCTAATACCTTCATCTCTTTATCTATTGCTTTCTTCCATACATCTCTTCATGGTAAATTTCTCCCCTGTTTATACATTTTAGAATCAGGTATATGGTACATTCATCCTGCAAACTCATCTACCTCTTTCATTCCTTTTTAAAAGTTTTCCCAACGAGTTGTCAATTTTTTGTATTGGTCATGTAGTACTTGTAACTCGTTATCATCCAGGTCACTTAGTGCAAGTTGTTCAGCAGTTTCCAGAAGAGCTCTGTCATAATGTTCGTCTTTTTCTGATAGTGCTTGCAATCTTTATTGCATATTGGCCTTAGCTTTTTTGGTAGGTTTGTGAATAAATAATGATCTTCTAGATTTAGACATTTGTTAGGAGGTACTAGGTAGTTATTCTTGTTCAGGGGATTGTTGATATTCAACAGGTATGGTTAGAGAAGGTAGTCGATGTTTTGCAGATGTTTCTGGAGTATTCGATCATAAGGGACTATGTTGAATCAATTCTTTCTTCGTTATATTATTGTGATATTCCAAGGAGACCTCTTTGTTTTTATTAAACCTTATGTCTCTGGCTTCAATTAATGTGTGTCACTTTGTTATGTATATTGTAACCGGTACAGCTTGCTGGTTTAGGATTTTCTCGTATTGGTTTGATACTCTATATGTTTTATGTTTGGTTTCGAGTATTGGTTTGATACTTTATATGTTTTATATTTTGTTTCAGGAAACGGGGTGTGCCTCTAGCCTGAGAATATAGGGTTTAATACTCTATATGTTTTATGTTTGGTTTTGAGTATTGGTTTAATACTTTATAGGTTTTATGTTTTGTTTCAAGGCTACCATTTTGGAGTCTTATATGTTATGAGAAACAAGGTTCATGGTAGCCTAAAGAAGTGTATTTAAGAACTGCTATTCTTTACGTTAGAAGAAGCAGACTGTTAGGCATATGGAAATCCAAGACCTGTGCACAGACCAACGGTAGGGTAACTGCACACAGACTCTCAATTTATCGGAGCCAACACCCCCCTCCGGCCCCCTTATGGCGCCCGCATATCTTTAGCGAGATTGCGACAGTTGTGTCCCACACATAAAATAACACATCAATGAAGCCCACTGCATAACACCATATACGTCGCCACCGTCGGTCCGACCGCATGCTGTTTGCAGGATATATGAGAGGGAACCTTTGGCGACGTCGGAGAAATGGAGTGGAGGAGGTCCGTCAGAGGCACATAGAGATAGTAGGCTTCAAAGGTAGGCTTCCTAACTATGGGCCGAAGGTCATGGGACGTTTTCAGTGAAATAGTCTAGGAGGATATCCGAGTGGTGAAAGCTATTAGGGGTATGCCAAATCCACCTATACCCTTCTGAGATCAGTGGTAGGTTGGTTGGTTCTAGTAATAAGATCCCTCTACTGAGGCCAGCGGACCAAGGGGAAGCACGCTCAGGATGGAAGACCTAGATAAGTGGGAGTCCTCTAAGACACTGACACGTTGGGCTGGGACTTACGATTGGCACTAGGTGGCCCGGCATGAACCTGATCCCTTCATGACCGAAGAGATGACTGGCGCGATAGTCAACAAGACTAAAGACATATAAAAGTCTAGGCGGACATCTAAGTGGGAGGCAGCTGTTTGGTATGACAAATAGCGCAGTCATCTCAACGGAGGAATACTATTGCCAGTCCGCGAAAGGGTGTGATAAGTTTCAGGGTCAAACAGTGTTCGCACTTATAAGATTCTGGACGTTTGCGTATTAAAACCAGGGTGGTACTTTGCAGGCATAGTAGTTAGAAGGAGTCCGCGAACACGCAGATGCGGGATATAAATATCGAAGTGCCTCCTGAGCTTTACACACATCATCAAGCAACGGAGAAGAGATCTTATCAATATATAATTGTTTACTCGAGAAATCTTTACCTTATCTTTACTTTATCGCGATGAGCCTTCCTTGACAGATTCTCCAAACCAAGATTTTGGCCTGCGTCCCTCAGTTATATACTTGAGTTTGGCATTTGCCTAACAGTATATTTATAGTTCTCCTGTTACCAAGGCTCACTATATGAACTACAAGCTCACTTCAAACTCCACCCTCACCGCAAACTTCGCTTACATTTTCGAAGCACCTCACTTTCCCATCTATATTCATACATTTGAAGAAGTCTTCGATAGCGAGTTATTCGAAATCGAAGAAGAATGTATCACTGAACCCTTGTGGTTCACAAGACCTTTCCGGGATCCCAACGAGGGATCAATTCAATAGCATATATCGCATCTGGCGTGGTTCGGATTTTGAGCAGAATTCGCGGTAGTCGCAAAACTTCGTCGACTGGAGCACCCAGTGTTCCTTGAAGACAGAAGAGAAAAAAAAGGAAAACCCAGAGACAGTCATTTGGGGGCCAGACATCCCGTCGGCCTGGGCCTAACACACTTTTATATGTACTATAAGTACATCCTAAACCTCGAAAAAAGAAGATTCAGGTGTTAAGTCCAGAGTCGGACCAACCAAATCCCTGCATACCTACACCTCTAGTGTATCTCAACCGTTGGATACCTTATATACGATTCCTACAACCTTTTAAAGGATATTGAGAACTCTGGTACGTAGTATCAGTAATCACTCATCCAGGGCTATTAGAGCAATTAGCATACCTGGAAAGCATCACGATGGCTGAGATTCTGCAGGACCCGAGGAAGAGAATAACGGCGAGTGACCCTATGGATAGCCGCCCTGACATGATGGATAAGACGCATGATTCCGCTATTCATAGTCCCTTCCCTTCAACACCTTATGAACCTACCTTCCGGAGAGGCCATTTACCTTCTCCCAGATCTTCTTGTATCCCAAGTACTCATAGGATATCAAGGGCCCCCACACCAAGACAAGGAGACCACGCTGCAGACTTAGCCAGACTGGCTGCGCGTCTTAGAGTAAGGTTAGGTCAAATAAGACAAGACATAGATACCTCGCTCCACTAAGTCAATATCGCCTTCAAACATTTGCAAGGAGCTACCCAAGATAATACCTTAAAGTTAATTGAGGTTCAACAGCAAATCGCCGACGGACAAGATGTCCATGATAGCGATATCGCAATCTTGTTGATGCAGCTGGCAGTCATGGAAAACGAAGTGAAGGGGATACAAGAAGAAATATTGCGAGAAGTGGCGAAGAAAATTGATGCTCAAGAACGGCGTCAACAAGAACATGAAGAGGTAACCACAAGGTTACATGGAACCCTCGCGGAAGAGAGCCAAGCAGCATTAGCCTGAGACGAGACTCAGGAACAAATGGTCCTCAGTCGACGAGAGGAATTTGTAGAATTCCGCACCCAATGCTGCATGCGGGAGAGGGAGGTCAACCGTACCCTAAGACCGATGCGTTTAGACCGGACTGCTCGCCAGGTGGAAATCCGCCGATCTCGAGACCAGTAGCAGCAACAAAATAATGCGACTAACAATACCCTGAAGGTATTGACACAGTCAATAAACAGAATCTTGGCTGCCACACAAAGTCCCGAAGCAGCAGGACCTGCACCCTTACCTGCAGTCCAAGAAACCGGCGACAAGGAGTACTATGCTCCACCTACATGTAGGGGCAAGGGAAAAAGCCGTGAGGCCGCTGATGCATCCCCCTCAGGTGCCCAGGGAGGTGACCCTGCAGATCCTAGTGACGATGATAACGATGATGATGAGAGGGGAAGAAGGAGAGGGAGACCTAACTGAGACAGGCGAGGACAAATACCGGAACAGTGTGGTATGGCAGAAACACTTACCAATGTGATGGTGCTGAATATTAAGCGACCGTCAGAGCCACTCCCATTCTTTGAAGACAAACCCGTACAAGATACATATGTGTGAATTTTGCAATGCGCCGACTATTTCGAAAGAAGCCTGCAAATCTGGGATGATCCCCGGGAACGGGTCATATATGCGCTCAGCCATACCAGAGGAGACATAGTCCTTCCTTATACCATATAGTACCGGAAGGCTATGGTCGGACTTCAAAGGGAAACGCAGCAGCCAGAGCTAGCGACATAGACCCGCTTTGAACATGATATGATCAAGCGATTCGCCCCGGTAGAAGCCCAAAGACTAGCCCTTCGAGCAATGAAACTAGTCACCTATGACCGCAGTATTGAACACTACCTAATAGTGATTCACAACCATAACATTCGTGCACGCATGACTGGGGAATCCTGGAGACAGGAAGTCGAAGATAAACTTCCTGAACCAATTGTCCCCAGGTTGTCGGCTCTGCAATATACAATGGATCAAGAATGGGAAGAGGCTCTGAGGCTATACCGACGGTCAGCAGAAGGACTGCTAGCTAGAAAGAAAATTGGGTGAGACCAAGCGTCCAAGCTCAAAATAGTCCAAGAGGTCAAAAGAGAAGACCGACAGGACTCTAAACCAAAGCGACAAAGGGATACTAAACCAGATGTCAAGGGAGGTGGTGCCGCACCATGAAAACAGAAAAGAGACGATGAACCGGAGAAGCCCTGGAAGAGGTTGGGAGGTGCGACAAAGACCACACACACAAACTTCGCCCAGGCCCATACCGGTATCCCGCAGAGTGTGATAGATACTCGAAGGAAGGAAGGAGATTGCACACGTTGTGGGAAGAAATACCACAGATATCAGACGTCTTGGGGAGACGCCCATATATCAGCGGCAATGGTCAGCTCAAGACCGATAAAAATGGGAATTCGACGAGCAAGATTGGCTATCGTCAAGCCTAAATTATCTCGCAAAGTCGCAACTGTTCAGCACCTAGTCCGCGTGAATAAAATTTGCGAACTGGCAGACGACGAAGAACTAACCTAGGTCAGTTCATTGGCACCAACAGCGACAGCGTTTGGATATTCAGTGTCCAGAATGGAAGTGGAATCGAAATAGGAACCCCCTTTGGCTGGAGTGTATAGGGTACCGACCACGCTGGGGATCAGGTAGTCTGTGTGCAACTACGGGAGTCGAAATTGAAGATGATCAAACCAGGGCGAAGCAAGTCTCTCCTTTCAGGATTAACGCAAGTAGGCTCTAAGTGAAGGGACCCCACGAGTGACTTACGAGCGCGAACACAAAAATCAATATATGGAGAGTCTTGATCGAAAGGGAGGATAGTTAACATGCCCACCCAGCCCAGGAGCCAACAGTACAAAGTTCCTCGAGTCACCTAGTGGTTGCCTGCTACCCGTGTGCAAGCAAGTTACTATACCGAAGAAGTTGGGACATAGCAAGGAAAGATCTACCCGATAACAATACACCACAGGAGGACAACCCACGTTAGCCATTCCACCTACCACACGAGTCTGAGTCGTATTATATGTATGTACTATCTTCCCTTCTGGCCAGAGTGTGGAATAGGGATGTACCGCTTTGGTGCACAAGGCCCCTCTGTGGGAGCTAGATGGATAACCGAAATCCTGATGGAAAGGACTCGGTGAAAGCAGGCACCCCACAATAGGGGAGTAAAATGCTTAATAACCGCCCGAAAACCTGCTATGAGCCTAGGTCTGGTATGTCGGGAGAAGGCATCTAGCCTGAAAACTGGTGGCGCGCAATAGCGTATCCGTGAAATGCCGCTTTAGTATGCAGACCCAGATTGTTAGAGCTAAAGAATTACTAGTTTGTCTGAGGAGACCTCAATGGTCGAAACTGCGCGGGCGTAGTAACAAACATCTTGTTACCTGCACCCAATACCAACGATGCCTAAACGAAAGAACCTAGAAAATGTTATCCGCACTAAGCGCATGGAGTTAGAAGCTCCGAATCCAAAACAATACAACTATCTGGAGGGGATCGCCTAGCTCCATATACACGATAAGCAATACAAAGTTAAAGTCTTGTTAGACTCGGGATCCAACATGTTCCTTATCAACAAGGACCTAGTTGAAGACCTTCGCATTCCTACAGTAGAATGCAGTAATGCAGTTGATATCTTAGCCTTTGACGGATCGTCAGCAGCCTCAGGAGGGCAGTGTTACACTCTCCCTATTAAATTAGAAATAGGCAAAAACTGACACATCTCTGAAGTGTCATGTGAAGTGGCTAAAGCAGGTCACTATGGAATGATAATTCTGTTTGGTTAGTGGTAGAGAGAACACCCAGTGTCTCACATAGAAGGCGTAGAAAATTGGACCTTCCCCGCAAAACGTTGCGAAAACTGTGTGGAGGAAGATGCAGGAATAGCGGATATGTTCGTGTATGACGAGTCCGTCGCTTGAAATTCTAAGGCCAGTCGCATCGGAAGAATCGGGGCTATCGAAAATACGGTGAAACTCGAATCAATATCGCAAGAATACTGGAATTACAAGCACTCGTTTGAAGCGCAGAGGGCAGAAAAATTAGCCCCTAGACGAACATTCGATCACAAAATTAAGTTGATCCAAGAATCAACTCCTACCTGGAGGCCGATATATTCACTATCCGTAAAACAGCTTAAGGCATTACGGGAATATCGGGAAACGATAATCAAACAAGGAAAAATCACCAGAAGTCAATCACCAGCAGGAGCACAAATATTATTCTTACCTAAGCTCACTGGCAGACTACGTCTGGTTGTGGATTATCGAAATCTAAATAAGATTACTATCTTCAACAAACATCCTCTTCCATTAATGTCCGAACCCAGAGATAGAGTAGCCGGCGCAAACATCTTCACCGAGTTAGACCTTCAGGACGGCTACCACTTGATTAGGATAAAAGAAGGTGATGAATGGAAAACGGTGTTCCATACAAGATACGGACATTACGAATATAAGGTTATGCCTTTTGGGTTGGTCAACGCTCCGGTAACCTTCCAAGATATGATGAACCAACTTCTTCCGGAATACCTGGACGTTGGGGTCATATCTTACCTTGATGATATTCTCATTTATTCAAAAAATGAAAAGGAACATATTGAAGGTGTTAAAGGAGTTTTACAAAGTCTATCGGACTTTCAGTTAGCGGTATCGGTAAAAAAGCCGACCCCCCATGCCATGGAGGCAGAACCCCCCGGCCACATGGTGGTGGTCGATGGGGTGTCTATGAGCACCCGCAAGCTGGAATCCATAATGGTTGAGAAAGCACCTAAGTCGGTTAGAGAAGTACAAGTCTTTATGGGGTTGGCTAACTTCTACCAACAATCTATAAAAAACTTATCGGCTATTTGCAAGCCAATAGCCGAGATACTACAAGGAAATCCTAAAAGTTTTAAATGGGGAATTGAATAAAACACTGATTTTTAAGACCTAAAGCACCGATTCACCACAGCCTCCACACTCGACCACTTTTTCCCAGAAAGAGAAATGGTGATAGAAATGGACGCTAGCGATTTTGCAGTCGGCTGCGTCCTTTCTCACTACTTTGAGAAAAGATTACATCCAGTAGCTTTCCATTCCAGAAAATTAAACTCGGCGGAGGGCAATTATGAGATTCATGATAAAGAACTTCTCGCGATCCTAGAAGCTTTTAAAGAATGGAGACACTACTTGATCGGAATGGAGAAACCAATCACTGTCTTTACCGACCATCAGAACCTTCAATACTTCCTCAGCTCAAAAGTCTAGAGTGGCCGTCAAATTCGATGGGCTCAGACGTTGGTAGAATACAATTTTCGCATTGTATACCGACAAGGCACAAAGGGCGGAAAGGCTGATGCATTAAGCAGGCGGCGATAATACCGTCCTGAGGAGGGAGATACGCATCGCAAACAGAAAATTTTAAACGAAGAAAATTTCCCGTTGTCGCTAGTAGTGAGGGTAGGCGATGAAGGAGAAGACTAGGATGGAGATAAAGATTTGGATTTGGCACCTCGAAGAGGTGGAAAGGAACCCGTAATTAGGGTCAAGAGACTGAGCAAAAAAGCATACTTGCCGACAAAGGGCTCAAGAATGATGGCAGGACATAACCTATACGCCAAAGAGGATGACATTGTCACGAAATATGGACAGGCATTAATAAGGACCAGTATAGTGGTGGGGCTACAGGAAGGAACTTGCGGGAGGGTTGCCCCAAGAAGTGGATTAGAGGTCCGAAGCGGAATCTCTTCTGGCGCAGGAGTAATCGATGATGATTACAGCGGCGAACTCTAAGACGTACTTTTCAATCATAAAGATATGGACTGCCAAATCAGAATGGGCAATCGCATAGCTCAACTAGTGGTAGAAAAGGTCAACACCTCGGACATGATGGAAAATGAGGACTTGGAAGAAGTGGAGCGTGGAATCAAGGGATTCGGAAGCACCGATATAGCAACAAGATCCTTAATCGTCAGGGAACAGAAACTTGGCATCAACTACCTACAGGCATCGACTAAAGACAACGAACATTGGTACAATATTTCAGAAGTACCCGAGGAAGTTCTAATGTCAAATGCTATTATCTTCCACAAAGGTATGAAGCAGTTTAACCCTGAATTCTTAAACGAGATACAGTTGGCTATTGAAACGGATGCAGCGTGGAGGCAACGAAGGGAAGAACTCATTAGGTTATGAGACGCAGGAAAGCATTTTCCCAAAGACTGGACCTTAACGGACGATCTACTATATTATAAGCAAAGACTATTTGTACCAAGTAGTCAGGTGCTATATACTAAGATCGTAGAAGGATGTCATGATGCAAAAGTTGCAGGACACTTCAGGCAAGAAAAAACTTTGGAAATAATTATGCGAGACTTCTAGTGGAAAGGACTTGTGGTATGGGTCAATGACTGCGTATGATCCTGCGATGAATGCCAACATAACAAATCGCCTGGACACACTAAGTGCGGATCATTGCAACCACTGCAAATACCCTACGCGGCATGGGCGTCCATCTCAGTGGACTTCCTTATCCAACTACCAGAATCGCAAGGATGCACTCAGATAATGGTAGTGGTCGATCGATTCATGAAGATGGCACATTTCATCGGACTTCAGACCACGGCTACCGCCAAGGATGTCGCAAACGCATTCCTGCAAGAAGTATGGCGGCTGCACGGCCTACCAACCGAAATCATCTCAGACATGGACTCAAAGTTTGCAGGAGGATTTTGGCAATCCCTTTACAAGGCGCTGGAAATTAAGCGAAGAATGTCAACAGCATACCACCCTCAGACTGGCGGACAAACCGCACGTGCCAACCAAGTGCGGGAAGGTTATCTGCGAAGTTTTGTCAATTACGATCAGGATGACTGGTATCAGCTACTACAGCTAGCTGAACATGCCTATAACAACTCCGCAACCAATGCCCACGGGATGTCGCCATTCTATGCGAACTACGGATTCCATCCACAGCCAGAGTGGATAAAGGAGCGTAAAGCTCCAAATCCAGGAGCGACACTTTATGCAAACTGGATTAAGATGATACAGGAACAAGCAAGATGGTCACTAGAAAAGACACGACAAGGGATGGCGAAATACTATGACCGGAAAGCTCGACCACAGCCGGACTTCAAGATCGGGGACAAACTAATGTTAAACGCAAAAAACATCAGTACCAGACGGAAATCCAAGATGCTATGTCCAAAGCTATGTGGCCCCTGCCAAATTATGAAAAAAGCGCGGATCCAGAGCTTTCAAACTCAACATATCTGATCGATGGAACATTCATCCCGTATTCCATGTCGCACTATTGGAACCCTACTGCGAGTCAGTTTATGACAATCGCCAACAACCCCGTAGAGAACGGGAGCACATTGATGGCGATCTGCAATAGGAGGTTGTAAAAATCGTGAGAAGGCAGATTGGTTCTTACAGGAAACCAGTACGTGGCCGCTATCAAGAAAAGGGGGAACTGTGGTACTTCGTTCAATGCCAAGGGTGTTCGGAAGATGAGAACACATGGGAGCCTGCCACCGGTATGGAAAATACGGAGGAAGTTGTGGAGAATTTTCATAATGAAAATCCGGACATGCCAGGAAGGGCAGAAGTAAGATAGTCAGGAAAAGGTTTTCCTACCGTGGCCAAGTAAACACGGGAGGTTTTTTACCTGGACCACACAGAGTCTTAAAATATATTTAGAAAAAATTATAAAATGGTTATAAAGGCATTCGCGGTGAAGCCTGGTAGGAGAGAGCTCAGGTTAGGTATCTGGAAATCCGAGACCTGTGCACCGACCCACGGTAGGGTAACTGCGCACAGACCATCAATTTAGCAGAGCCAACACCCCCCTGCGGCCCACTTATGGGGCCGGCATGTCATTAGGGAGATTTCACGAGTTGCGTCCCACAACTAAAATGTCATATCAATGAAGCCCACTTCCTAACACCATATACGTCGCCGCTGTGCATCCGACTGTATGCTGTCCGCAGGTAATATGGGAGGGAACCTTTGGCGACGTCTGAGAAGTGGAATGGAGGAAATCCATGTGAAGCGGATTCAGATAGTACGCTTCACAGTTAGGCTTCCTAACTATGGGCCGAAGGTGACGGGACGTTTTCGGCGAAATACTCTAGGAGGATATCCCAGTGGTGAAAGCTATTAGGGGTATGCCGAATCCACCCACACCCTTCTGAGAGCAGCTGTAGGTTGGTTGGTCCTAGTAATAGGACCCCTCTATGGAGGCCGGCAGACCAAGGGGAAGCACGCTCAGGATGGACGACCTAGATAAGTCGTAGGCGTCTAAGACTCTGACATATTGGGCACGGACTTGCGATTGGCACTAGGTGGCCCGGCATGAACCTAATCACTTCCTGACCGAAGAGACGACTGCAACGATAGTCAAGAAGACTAAAGACACATAAAAGTCTAAGCAGATATCTAAGTGGAAGGCGGCTGCTTGGTATAACAAATAGCGCAGTCATCTCAGTGGAGGAATATCATTCCGAGTCCGCAAATGGCTGTGATAAGTTTCATGGTCAAACAGTGTTCGAACTTACAAGATTCTAGGTGTTTGCATATTAAAACCAGGGTGGTACTTCGGAAGCATCGTAGTTGGAAGTATTCCGCGAACACTCAGACGCGGAATATACATATCGCAGTGCCTCCTGAGCTTTACACACATCATTAAGCAACGAAGAAGCGATCTCATCAATATAAAATTGTTTACTTTAGAAATCATTACCTTATGTTTACTTTATCGCAATGAGCCTTCCGCAACAGATTCTCCGAAACAAGATTTTGGCCTACGTCCCTCGGTTATATACTTGAGGTTGGCTTCCGACTAACACAGACTTAGAGAGACAGAGTTTCAATATACTTGGTTGAACACTTGTGTTAGATATCCTACCTATCTCTTGTATATTGAAGTACCGCTGCGATAGGCAACAACTTCTTAGTTAGTCGTCAAGGATGATATAATACTTCTCTGAGATCGTATATGACCTTGACCGATTCTGATTCTCTGTCGCGACTCTGATTATTATTCTTAGACCAATGTCTACGTTCCTTGCTTAAACGCTAACAATCAGATCTTATCTCGATAGACTCGTGAGGTGATAGAATATATTCTATTCTTAATAGTATAGGTAAGAAAGTATAATAGGTGGTTGCGTGAAGAACTAACTACCAGGCTCTCCCGGTCTCCTTTTATAGTCCTTCATTCAACCCGCTGATAAATCAAAACAACTATGAGTCATAATCGTGACTCATGAAAAACATCATATGACCTCATCATTGGTCATGTGCGTAAACCACATGACCTCTAAACAGGTCATTTGTGTGAAAGTAAACCAAACTGTGCAGCCCCTTTGTCCTCGTGCGCTGCCCCCATGACCTCTTAACAGGTCCTGTGTGTGAAAGTAAACCAAACTGCACAGCCTCGTAGCCTCGTGCGCTGCCCCCGTGACCTCTTAATAGGTCCTGTACGTGAAAGTAACATATAACAAATGAAACCCCATGACAAATATCCTCGTCATGGTGCAGAACCATCTCCTTCCCCGACTTGCCACAAACATCTCCTTCCACTATCTGCCACAGAACTGTGACAATAGCGCCCCTCTCCATCAACCTCAGTCCCTTGAGGTTCTAGCCGCGGTAGTGTTTACCGTAGTAGTCCTCCTCCATCCTCTTCCTGAGCCGTATTGCATCCTGCACGACCTATCCCATTCTGATGCGTTCCTCCTTCCTGCCAAATTTTTCTTTTTCGGATGCCCTTTCGAATTGGCGCCTTTCGAATACCAGGGCTGCGCTTGTCCCTTGAAATATTGCGGCCCGTGCCTTTGCCGCATCCACTTGTCTTCGGAGATCCCGAATGGTCGTCTCCTATCCCACTATCTTTTCCTTCAACTTTGTTGTCTCTTTACGCTGAGTCTCTTTTCGGATAAAAGGTTTTTTATCCCTCCTCTTTGCCCTGTGTTCCGTCCCTCCAACTTTTTCTTCCTTTTCTTTCTGTTGGTGGTGGTGGCAGTGATTGCGCATGCAATCATGCCAATTGATCCTTTCGTGTCTCGGTTCCCTGGGGGTTTTGGGGGTTGCCCCCTCCCAGTCTACAGCTTGCCAGCTGTCCACGTCTGAGTTTGTCGTTTTGGTGGTCTCCTTTTGCTATTGCATGAACTATGCCGTAGTCGTCCAAACAGGATGACTAGGATAGTTCTTCGTGTTTCGTTTCTTTTCTGTGTTCCTTCTCAATGTTTTCGACATTTTTCTCGAATTCTGTCGGGTCCACTTCCATAACGCCTGCCCAGCTAACGGCTTTCTTTGGGCTTGCTGGGATAACGTTGATTGAATCGCTGGATGGCATCTTGTGTGTTGCTGAAATTTGTGGCTGGATACCACTCTTGATCGTGTTCTGCCGAATAGCCGGTCCACTTGGCTCGGTACTGAAGTTTGCGCAGGTGTAGTCTTGAGTCAATGATCTTCTTAAGTTCATATTCGTCTTCACCCTCGATCTCGATGGGCGGCGGAGGGAGTTTCTTTTGAGAGGTAAAAGTGTTGGCTTGGTAAGGTTCAAGGAGACTGATGTGGAATGTAGGATGAGTATTGTTCATCGAGCGTGGGAGGTCCAGTTTATATGCTCTGAGTCCGATACGTTTGATGATCCTGAATTGTCCTGATTTCTTGTTGTTCAGTTTCCTTGATGGTCTCATGGTCCGTATATTCCTTGGTATCACCCACGACTTGTCGTTGACTTGCAGGTTGGGATCGCGTTTTCGGTGTCGATCGGCGTATTCCTTCTGTTGTTCTTTTGCACGACATATTTCTTCTCTTAATATATCATGTAGTTTCTGCATATCCTTCATATGCACCGCTGGTGCCGGTATGTCGTATTTTGCCGGTTAAGATATTGGGTCGTACCCATAGTTTATGAAGAAGGGTGTCGTCTTGATTGTTTCTTGCTTTCCGTTGTTGTATGCGAATTTGGCTATTGCTACCATCTCTGCCCAATCGCCTTGTTGATAATTGACGTATGCTTGTAGATATTGTTCCAATATCGCATTTGTCCTTTCAGTTTGTCCGTCGGTCTGCGGGTGGAATGCCATGCTGAGTCTTCTCTCGATTTGCCATTGTCAGATGATTTCTTTGCCAATATTTGCCGTGAATAGTGATCCTCAGTCTGATATGATATCTTTCGGTAGTCCGCGAATTGTAAACACCTGAACCTTGAACAGGTGGAAGAACAGTTTTGTGTCCATGTCCGTTCTGCATGGTATAAAGTGGGCCATTTTCGTCAGGCGATCGATAACCACCCATATTGCGTCATAACCGTTCGATTCCGGAAGTCCCGTTATAAAATCCATAGCAATAGATTGCCATGGCCTTCCAGGAGGTTCAATAGGTTTTAGCAATCCATATGGCCCGTGACGTATTGCCTTCGTCCTCTGGCATATCTCGCAATTCTAGACATATCTCTTGACGTCATCCCTTATTGTTGGCCACTAGTATGATCATCTGATCAGTTCTGTGGTCTTGGCCGTTCCGCCATGTCCAGTTTGAGGTATATCGTGGTTTCTTTATATTGTTTCTGTTCGGAGCGGTTCGTCTTCGGGGATTCTTATCTTTCCGTCGTACCAAAGATATCCCTCTTTTTCTTCGTATATCCCCAATACTATTTCATTCCTCTCCTCTTGCTTTTCGTTTAAAGCTTTCCTGATCGCTTGTATCTCCGTGGCTTTCTCCATCGTTTTTCGTATCTATTCTGTGTGGTCGTTGTTGGCCAGTGTTGCTGTTTCCATTTCCTTGATTGCCTCATTTCGCCCGCTTTCCTTTTCTTCTTTTTTGAAGTATCTTTCTTTGGGCAGACGGATCCTTTTCCGTTGCAGGATCCGTTCGTCGTCCTTAGTTGGTATATCCTCGTATCTTCTGGTCAGGGCATCTGGTTGTCCCCCTTGCTTTCCGGGTCGATACTCGATTTTGATGTGGTACTGAGATAGTGTTTCGCTCCACCTTACTTGTCATTGGTTGGGTGCCTTCATGGCGGTGAAAGCGAGAAGATTTTTGTGGTCGGTTACCACCCTGCCATCGTGTTTAGCTCCTAAGGCGTACTTTCTCCATCCCTTGAGGGCTTGCACTATCGCCAATAGTTCTTTATCGTAGATGTCGTAGTTGCACGCGGCCTTTGTCATTATTTTAGATCGAAATGCCACCGGTTGCCATAGTTTGTTGTCCCCTAATTGCGATAGGATTCCCGAACAGACGTAATTTGATGCATCTATTTCTATCATGATCGGTAGTTTCGCGTCGAAATGTCAGAGCATAGGTGCAGCGGTGAGTCTGTTTCTTAATCTGTCGAATGCCGTTTGTTGTCGGTCAGTCAAATTGCATTTGGTATCTTTCTTGTTTGTTTCTTATAGTGGTTTAGCCACCCTGCTGAATCCTTCAATGAATCTGCGATAAAAGTTACAGAAGCCTAGGAAGCTTTGTACTCCTTTTACGCTTGTCGGCAGTTTCCATTCTTCGCTTCCCTCTGTCTTGACGGGGTCGGTCCTTATTCCTTTGGGGTTGATGATAAATCCTAAATATTCCATTTCTTGCTAATGAAATTCACACTTCGTGGGTTTCAGTTTGACTTTTGCTTCCCTTAGAGCTTACATAACGTTCCGGATATCCTTGCGATGTTGTTCCATAGTCCTCGAATATATGAGAATATCGTCTAGGTAGACGATGCAGCATATATCCAGGAATTTCCTGAGTTTGGTGTTGATCCATCGTTGGAAGGTTGCCGGTGCGTTCGCCAATCCGAATGGCATCACCAGGTATGCGTATAGCCCATACCTTGTCCGAAATGCCGTTTTCCATTCATCTCCTTCGGATATTCTGATCTTGTGATAGGCATCCTTGATGTCTAACTTCGTGTAGTATTGGGACTTTCCCAATCTGTCTAATGCTTCCTTGATCAGTGGTAATGGATATCGATCTTCCTTGGTGACTGCATTCAGTCCTCAAAAATCCAGGCATAGTCGGAGCTTTCCGTCCTTCTTTTTGACGAATAATATTGGTGCTCCTGCCGATGATGAGGATGGCCTTATCCATCCTCTTTCCAGGTTTTGTTGGAGGTAGTCTCTTAGAGCCTTCAACTCTTCTTCCCTCAAGGAGTAAAGTTTCATAAACGGTGCTCTTCCTTCCAGGTGGATCTTGTGGTCTTCTTCTCGATGCTCTGGCAGGTCCGTCTTTTCTCCTTCTTCGAACGTATCTAAGCAGTCATGGTATTTGCTCAGTACCAGCTCTCTTAGTGTCGTTTTCTTTTTTGTTCCTTCCTGTCGTACCGCCAATCTGGTACTGATTGTTGAGGCCTCGGCCATTGTCGGGCCATCTGCTTCCTGATCCCATTTGAGAACACCGGTTTGTTCTCCCTTTCGATACATTTTTCCAAAGGTCCTGGCTGATATAAAGTTGATATCGACACGTCGTTCCTTGCATTCTTTAGGCGTAGTATTTCCGCTGCTACCAAATCCCTGATCTTGTCTTTCTGTTCCTTCGAGGCCGTCTACTTCTCGTAGTCCTCGGTTGTCGATTTTTTCGACAATCAACAGTGCGATTCTATTGCCTTTCTTGACTTCATCGTCCTCTTCCTTCAGGTTTATCAAAAGGACCTTGATTTCTCCACAATAGTCTGCGTCTATCACCCCTGCACAGGTGGTTAGGCCATGTCTGGTTGCTAATCCACTTCGCGGGGCAATTCGTCCGTAGGTACTATCGGGTAGTCCTATTGCTATTCCTGTCTTTATCATCGCTTGCCCTTTGGCCGGGATGATTGCTTCTTGAATGCTGTACAAGTCATGTCCAGCGGCTTCCTTCGACCCTTTGGTCGGTACTTTTGTTGTGGGATCCAGTCGTTGGATCCGGATCTCTTCAGATCCACTTCGGGTTTCGGTAATTCGGCTGTATTCATTTTCCCATTGCGCCAGTCGGTAGGGACTGTCTCGACCTTCGGTGATTCGTTGAGGCATACTCTGGTACACCTTTCGCTCCCGAAATTGAGTTGTCTTTTTTCCCAATCGATATCGGGATTGTGTTTTCTTAGCCATGGTATTCCTAGGATAGCAGTATGTTTCCCCATATTTGCCACCTGGAATATTGTCCTTTCCTGGTGCGGTCCTATTTCCATGGTTATTTCTGCGATGTGGGTAATGGGGCCTGCTTTGCTTTTTTCCGCATTAACCACATAAATGTCTCTTGGTTTGTCGATTTTCCTTAGGGGTATCCGGTGGGTATTGCAGAATCTTCTGTCGATAAAATCCTCCGTTGCTCCCCAGTCGACCATCGCGTTGGTTTCGGTAATTCCGTATTTTGTGCGTATTTTGATTGTTATCATCATCTGGTCTGAGTCGTCGTAGTTGTTGTCCATGGTGTTAATTTGTGCCCTGTAGTCCATTGCCGTCGATATGTGTATAATCCTAGTGGGTTTGACGTGTTGGTCGCCCCTCTGACCACTTTTTACTGGGGACTGTTGTCGTTTAAAGTCTCCTCCATTTCAGCCGCTTCCAGGCCGTGCATCTCGCGGATCTTGGCGGTCTTATCCGGGCATTCTGTCGCTCGATATACCTCTTTCCCACAGTTGAGGCACAGGTTGTTGTCTCCGCGCTTCCGGAATTCCTCCGGTGTCAATCTTGGGAGATTCGACCAGAACTGTCTGATGCTTCGTCCAAATCTCTCTCCGGGTCTTCGGAATCGCTGTCTTGATCCTCGGATCGCATCCACATTCATTGCTTCTCCTCCTTGTGTTGTTGTTCTCGTTCCGGATATTCCGTTTTGTTGACTCTCCGGTCTCGTTCTGCTGCTCCTTCCCTGATTCTTCCTGTTTTCGAGCTCGGCGAACCATTGGGCGAGGTCCTCCGTCGTGTTGAATGTGCGATCCGAGTTGGTCCATGCTTCATGTAATGCCTCATGAATTCCTCTCAGGGGTTGCCGCTGCAAGGTATATGCGTCGCACTCCGCATCTCGGGCCTAGAGTTGCATGTGGTGCCAGAATTCGATGTCAGTGTTTTTTCCTTGTACCATCTTTTCGCTTTCGTTCCTTGCTCTTTGTCACTTGTCTTTATCTCCGAACTGAGCCTTGAGGTCTCTTTCGAATTCTTCCCATTCATGGCAAACTTTGGGGTTCGTCCCTTCCACTATTGGAGTGATCCATTTTTCTACCGTTGCCCTTAATAAGGTTTTCGCGTATCTGATATTTTTGTCGTCACGTTCGTCGGTCCATTCCTAGGCTTCGTAGTACAACTTGAGTTGTACGATGAAGCCTCTGAGCTTGGTCGGTTCTCCGTCGAATGTGTCGTGATTTCTGAGCCTAAGCTTTTCCGTTCTTGGTGTTGGTCTGAGTCCTGCTACCATGTATTCCAGTTGTTCTCCCGTCATGCTCAGCACATTCAATGGTGCTGGCGGTGCTGCTGGGGCTGTTCCTGCCCCTTCTCCGGTTTGTTCTGCCTCCATGTTGTTGGGTGTCGCTTGTGAGACGCAACCAAATGTTCGATATCCTACCTATATCTTGTATATTGAAGTACCGCTGCGACAGGCAACAACTTCTTAGTTAGTCGTCAAGCATGATATAATACTTCTCTGAGATCGTATATGACCTTGACTGATTCTGATTCACTGTCGGGACTCTGATTATTATTCTTAGACCAATGTCTACATTCCTTGCTTGATCGCTAATAATCAGATCTTATCTCGATAGACTCCTGAGGTGATAGAATATATTCTATTCTTAATAGTATAGGTAAGAAAGTATAATAGGTAGTTGTGTGAAGAACTAACTACCAGGCTCTCCCGGTCTCCTTTTATAGTCCTTGACTCAACCCGCTTATAAATCAAAACAACTATGAGTCATAATCGTGACTCATGAAAAACATCATATGACTGCATCATTGGTCATGTGTGTGAAAGTAAACGAAACTGCACAGCCCCTTTGGCCTCGTGCGCTGCCCCTATGCCCTCTTAATAGGTCATGTGCGTGAAAGTAAACCAAACTGCACAGCCCCTGGGCCTCATGCGCTGCCCTCATGACCTCTTAATAGGTCATGTGCGTGAAAGTAACATATAACAAATGAAACCCCATGACGAATATCCTCATCATGGTGCAGAACCATCTCCTTCCACTACTTGCCACAAACATCTCCTTCCACTATCGGTCATAGAACTGTGACAACTTGCCTTGTTCTGTTCACTTCGGGAATATTTAACTTGAGATCCACCAAACATCTCTGCGACTTCAGTAGTCGCGATATAGTAAGAAGTCTCTTCAACAACCTCTGTTAAGGCCTCCGGACTTTGCTTCGCTAGTTACCATTTTCAGTAAAGAACAAAGCCCGTTAACCCTATGTCTACCGCATCTCCCCAGAGGTGGTCACATTTTTTTATCTTCAGCAAGTTATCAAGATAGAAGGCGTTTCAGGACCAAATAAGGGCCAGGCCCCGGAGAAAGGTTCTCAACAGCGCACTAGGGATTCCAAAGGACGGTTCACAAAGACTCTAGCAAAAGACCAAGTGACAAGCGATGCAGCTGCTTAGCTGTTAGCAAGAGACGCTGCTGAACAATCAACAGGAGAATCATCACAACAACCACTCCAACCGCCAACCACTACCCCTGGAGGGTACCCTGAATCCCCAAGAAAGCCTACAGGTACATGTGTACCTCCAGCACTACCAAGTAACGATCCAGATAGCTCTGATAGCGATAAAGGATCAGACGACATGGCTTCAGAAGCAGGGCCCTGAGTGTCAGGAGCCCCAGCACTAGAGGTCCCAAGACCACTGACACCTAGGCCTCACCCAGCCGTTACGGCTAAACTCAGTATCAAAGTACCTTCACCCAGCAAGTTCACCGGTGAGGAAGATGATTTCAAACCAAAATCGTTCTACAGATGGTATAATTCAGTACAGTTATACCTATGTATCAATGGACTACAGACTGCCGAGGCAGGAGGAGGAAACTATTGGATCCTCTATACTGAAGGTCGAGCTCAAGAAGCAGCTTCCCAAGCAGGTGAGTATTTCTGTGAAGACATGATTAGAGAAGACCTTGTTGGATTCCTACGAGAAAGATTCCAATCTTCGAAACAGAAAGATGATACCAGGCGCAAGTTCCATAAAATCACGCAAGTGTATAATGGCAAGATACAGAGAATATCAACCATAGCAACCAACATGCTGATGTTTCGATCACGCCTACCTGCAAACACCATAAGCGACTAGGCTTTCATCCACCAGTCCTTTAAGAGCGTGCATCCTAGACTACGGCAAGAAGCGGAATTAGACCAGGCTGAAACAAATACTGTCATGGAAGTCATACAGAATGCGGAAAGCCTAGATGCTACCCTAAAAAGTACTGGCGCCTATGGGAAGGAAAGATTCGAGAAACCAGCAAAAGCATTCATTTCCAAACAAGAAGGGCGACAGGACAAGCAGAAAACAAGCAACAAGACCCACTCCAAACCTAGGGAACGAAAAGAAAAAGGTCTGTGCTATACCTGCAGAGGTAAAGGACATCTAGCAAGAGACTGTCCTAGCAAAGATGACAAGGGCAAAGGCAAGAGCAAAGCTAAGGTAAAGAAAGAAGTCACCTCCAACCGAGTGGAACAAGAACAACTAGCGGAAGAAGTGTTTATCAATGGTATTGAAATAGAGGAAGAAGAGGAAGACATCATCACAGTAGCCACTAGACCAACAAATGTCAAACATCATGATGCTTTGGAAGGAATGATGCATATCAATGGTAAAGAAGGCAGAGTCCTGTTTGATACCGGATCAATAGGAGCAAACCTAATTAGTGCTACCATTGTGACCACGCACAGAATTCCTAGTCAGAATTTTAAGACTGCGATCAGAATACACCTAGCTATGAAAGGATCACGATCTGAAGGTCATAAAGAATGTTCAGTCAACATATCAGCAGGAAAGCTGAGCGCACCAGGAACCAAGATGTTAGTTGGCAACTTAGCAAAATACGATGCACTAATAGGAATGCCTACCCTGGAACAACACCAAGCTCAAATCGAATGTGGCAAATTAGCTATCCTGTTTCCAAAACAGAGTGTTTGAATTGTTTGCACACCAACTAGTGGCATTATCCGAGAAGCAGTGATTAGCACTAAATATGTCAGGGACCAACACCGGGAGTTATTTCCTGAGGAAATACCGGAAAGTCTGCCGCCCCTAAGAAAGATCAATTACCAGATAGATCTACAACCAGGAAAAGAGCAGTGCTTATTACCTACCTACTCAACACGGGAATGATGGGCAACAGATATGAGTATATGGTCGAGAGAAAAGGAGAAATCAGGAATCGTTGCATAGCAAGCGGTTTCTTTGGCAGCTCCAATGTTTGCTCAGGAAAAGAAAGATAAGAAATGCATGAGACCACTGGTAGACCTTACGGCCAGGAATGAGATAACGATTAAGGATGTTGAAACCATTCATAATCAAACAATGATCCTGAATGCTCTGGCAAGGGCAAGATACCAAAGTAAAATCGATCTTAGTGATGCCTACTTCCAAACAAGAGTGGAACCAGAGGATGTGAGCAAGAACCCTTTTAAGACACCATTTGGATGTTTCGTTAGCAAAGTAATCCTACAAGGAGATATGAATGCTCCAGGAACCTTCATGCGCATAATGTCCGATCTATTCCCTGACTATTTAGGACAATTCATGTGCGTATATATTGATAATATACTCATATTTTCCAATACAGAGTCTGAACATGTGAAACGCATATCCATGATTTGCGATAAACTAAAGGGAGCTCAATTCTATGCAAGCAGGAAGAAATCAGAATTCCTCGCCACCAGTATAGAAGTATTAAGCCATGTTATCAATGACGAAGGACTCTTACCAGTACCGGAAAAGATAGTGAAGATCGAAGAATGGACTACGCCATAAACCAAGAAACAATTACAGGAGTTTCTAGGAACGGTCAACTAGATCAGTCAGTTTTTGCCACATATTGCAACTATTACATCACCCCTAATGGAACTCCCGGGAACACCAGAATTTTTATGGACCACCACCCAAGACCAAGCCATGGACAATGTTAAGCGAAGTGTTTCAAACTACGAGGTTATAAAACCATTACAATATGATTTGTCACTTCCGATATTGCTAATAACCGATGTATCCAATACAGGGGTATGAGCATGGGTAGGACAACCAGAAACCCCTGAGAAAGCTAGACCCGCTTCACTGCATAGCAGAAAATTGTCTAACGCTCAAATGAATTATGGCACAACCGACAAGGAAGCCCTACCAATAGTCGATGCACTGACGGCATTTCATCACATACTTAATGGAAGCAAGTTTACTATCATCACTGATCATCTACCTCGAGCGTACCTCAAGACGAGCAGATCACCCACCAAGAAACAACTGTGATGGAGTGGATTCATTGTGAAATACGACACAGAAATAGTGTACAGACCAGGAAAATGAAACTATTTAGCTGGTGCTTGATCCCGCCTTTGTGATGAGAAAGATGATTACCCATATACTGCACACGATCCTACATCTGAAGATGATTCACCTAGTTCCTCACCTATCTCATCTTTTCTTTCTTGCGAAGAATCTACTATTGAATACGAAATGTCGCGATTCGAAACCCTCACAGTTGAGTACATCGGTGCTCCTTCAGAATGCGGAAGCAACTGTAGCCGGGCGCAAGCACAGCTAGATGCAAACAATTACAGAAATGCCAAACCCCTAAACGATTGGGGAGATCATCAAAGTTCTACCAGTGGTAGGAGTGAGGAGGAACTTGAACATGCATTAATGCATTGGGCATTTTGCAACATACCCTTCTACCCTGACCATGAGGAATTGAAACCTAAGACAAAGACCTATGCAGGCTCCCCCTGCAGCAGTCCACCAGTTATCGAAACTCCCCCTAACACCAACGATGATGATAGCGACAGAGCTACTCATTCATCACACCCCCACCTCAACATCTGTGCCATCTAGGAGTGCGTTAAAAAAGCATTAGGATGCATCTCTCCCACTACTAAACTTCACCATTTTGAATCACCGGAGCATCCCCACAATGAACCCCGCTACGGAGGACCTCTCGCATACCTGAACGAGCTTCCAGTAGTGGAAGCGCCCTCTCTACCTCACGAGATATGTGAGCTTTACAAAGTTTATGAAATGCCTGATGAGGAGGAGGAGGTAATAGTATTGGAAAGAGTGGTGGATGAAAGGGATATCATCCAAGGAGTGGATATTATGAAAAACATTTAAAGGGAACAGATGATCAAAGGATATAGCAGCGACCCCATCTACCAGCGGTCAAAGTACTCCAACCACACTTCACGAAATGGAATGATGCAACATTACAGTATACATAACGGTCTCCTTTATGCCACCACTAGAGGAGGAGAAAATTGCCTATACATTCCGAGAGGTCATGGAGTGAATGGAGAAACACTAAGAGAACTGATGATAGGAGAGATAAACAATAAAGGACACCATAGCACCGATTGAAACCTGCAGTATGCCATGGAATACCTCTACTGGCCGGAGATGAGGTAAAACTTCAAAGACTATGTCCAGCAGTGTGACTTATGTCAGATGCACCGGGAGAGGACTACATTACCCACTGGCAACATACTTTCACTCCCCTTTCCCTGTGAGATATTTACAAGCTACGCTATCGATTTCATGGGCCCGTTCACTAAGCTGCGAAGAAATGATTCAGTATTGGTGGTAGTGAATAGAGCTGTTGGTTTCAGCTGGCTGGTACCAAAATCAGTGAACACTACTGCGATATCAACAATGGACTTACTCCGACACCATATCTTTACGCCTCATGCAGTACCTACATCAGTTGTCAGTGATGCGGACCCCCGATTGACCTCATGGTTTTGGAAACAAACCTTAAAGACCATCGGAGTTGAACACATTATGGCTACACCTGGTGACCACCAAACCAATGGACAAGCGGAAAGAAAGATGAGGGAACTGAAAACAGCATTAAGGAATGTTGTTAAGGCACGCCACACTCACTGGCTTACCTCCCTCCCATGAAGTGACAGCTTACTCCGATGCAGGTCACTCGGATACTATAGGAATGTCCCCATACAAAGCCATATATGTACGAGAATACTAGCTACTCGATACCTCTAAAGTCAACTCTACAATAGTGCCTGCATCCGATGACTACTACAATCGACACCAGGAGATCAGGAATGCGGCATACCAAGCGTTACAGTTAGCTAAAGCAAGCTGAAACAGAGCGGCAACGAAGAGGGGGAACCCACAGAAACTGGACGAAATTGGGGAAAGGATCATGGCTTTTGGAGACCAGTTTGCAACGGAATCTGGCAGATCTTGGAAATTGCAGCTGCGCTCGCGAGGGCGTTGTACAGTACTCGAATTGGACAAACACAGCCTGAACTATACCGTTAGCATGGACACTAGGATGTACCGAAGGAAGACAGGAGTTTTCCACTGCTCGGTAGTCAAACCTTACCACCCTAACGACGATTTCCGGTTCCCAAGAGCAGCATTAGCAAAGCCGGCACCCATTCTCATCAAAGAAGAACTGGAACGGCAAGTTCAATCAGTTATCGATTACAGGGAACGATATGGCAAAAGAAAGTTCCTAGTTAGTTGGAAAGGGTATCCAGCAAGCGAGAACAGTGGGCAATCTGTGGAAGGGTTAGAACATGCGATGGATTTGATTCAGGCATGGTGGACAGATAACATGCTAGGAGATGGGTTTCCTGCGGTATTTTCTGGGTTTATTCCTATGCGTTATTCTACCACTAAGGATGACTTTGAGAGCTATTCAGATGTACCGCCGGTTGATAAAGGTTTTTGGGATCCTTATTGGAATTCTGATTATAATAGCGAGGATTAGGGATTTGCTTGTTATATTTTGAAATAAGGGTTATATTTTGTTTTGGAGTGTAACCGGTACAGGTTACTGGTCGTCACAGTCGCGTGGCATATAGTGGAAGGAGATGTTTGTGGCAGGTAGTGGAAGGAGATGTTTGTGGCAGGTAGTGGAAGGAGACGTTTGTGGCAGGTAGTGGAAAGAGAGGTTTCACCATGATGAGGATATTCATCATGAGGTTATATGGATTATATGTTGTTTCACGCACATGACCTATCAAGATGTCATGGGGGCAGCGCACGAGGCCAAGGGGGCTGCACAGTTTGATTTGCTTTCACGCACAGGACCTATTAAGAGGTCAGGTGGTTTACGCACATGACCAATGATGCGGTCATATAATGTTTTTCATGAGTCACGGTTATGACTCATAGTTGTTTTGATTTATGAGCGGGTTGAGTGAAGGACTATAAAAGGAGGCCGGTAGAGCCTGGTAGTTAGTTCTTCACGCAATCACCTATTATACTTTCTTACTTATACTATTAAGCATAGATTCTATTCTGCCATTTCCAGAGTTCTACCACGATATGACTTGATTATTAGCATTCAAAGAAGGAACGTAGACAACGATCAAAGAATAATAATCGAGGTCTTGGTAAGGAGAAGGAACAAAGTAACGGCGCAATAAGGAAGAGAAGTATCGCACGATTACAAGAAGACTAACCGACAACTGTTGCCTGTCGCAGAACCCGTACTGACATCAGGGAATAGGTAGGATACCTAACATTGGGTCGCATCTCAAAAGCGACACCCAACAGCAACATGGAGGCAGAAGAGGCAGCAGAAGGGACAGGGATGATCCCGGCCCCACCAGCACCGTTGAACATGCTGAGCATGGCGGGAGAACAATTGGAATACATGGTAGTAGGACTCAGACCTGCATGGACGGCGGAAGGACTCAAATTGAGGAATCCCGACATCTTTGACGGAGAACCGACGAGGCTCAGAGGATTCCTGGTACAGCTTAAACTGTACTATGAAGCCAAAGAGTGGACAAGCGAACAAGGCGACAAGAAGATCAGATTCGCAAAAACTGTGCTCAGGGGAACAGGGAGAAATGAATCACTCCAATCGTGGAAGGGACCACCCTCAAGGAGTAGAGTGAATAGGAAAGGTTCGTGAGAGACCCCAGAGCTCAGTTCGAGGATAAGGACAAATGGCAGGGAGCAAGGAACCAGATTGAGAAAATAGTTCAAGAAAAGAATACTGTTATCAAATTCTGGCACAATATACTAGTATTAGCACCGCATGCCAAATACTATACACACACCCTATGGTGACAGCATTTAAGGGGGGTCCACGACGAGCTACACAAATCATGGACCAACTCGGACCCAGAATTCAATACGACCGAAGAACTAGCCCAGTGGTTCGCAGAGCTCGAGAATAGGAAAAACCAAGGATGAAACAACTGCGAGAGACCGGCCCGGCGACAGAATGGGCCACCAAGGGCCCTAACGACCAATCAGGGAGGAGAGGCAATGGACCTTTATGCCGTAAGAGGAACAACCCAGTGATTCCCGAGACCAAGACAAAGGTTTAGGCAAAGCTGGAGACCAATACGACCGAACCTCCCAAGGATAATACGGGAAGAGTTTCGGAAGCACATCGACGGCAGTTTATACTTCCACAGCGGAAAGGGAGGGCATCGAGCAATCGAATGTCCCAACAAGAATGCCAAGATTCGAGAGATGGGGGGCTGGGAATCGGAAGAAATTGTGGATGCTTTAAACGACAACAGTCCCCAGTAAAGAGTGGTCTGAAAGATGACCAGCACGAAAAACCCACTAAGATTATACAAATATTGACAGCAAAGGACTACAAGGCATAAATTAATACAACGGATAATGATGACAACGAATCAGATCAACTGATGATAAAAACCAAAATGCTCTCAAAAAATGGGATTAACGAAATCAATGTGATGGGCGATTGGGGAGCAAGGGAGGACTTTGTCAACTAAAAATTCTGCAATACCCGGCGGATATCGCGCGCAAAAATCGACAAACCAAGAAACAACTACGTGGTTAATGGGGAAAAGAGCAAGGCGGGCCCCATTACCCACGTGGCAGAAATAGCCATGGAAATAGGATCTCATCCAGAAACAATAATATTTCAAGTAGCAAATATGGTCAAACATGCTGCTATCCTGAGAATACCATGGCTAAGAAAACACAATACGAATATCAATTGGGAAAAAAGACAGATCGACTTCGGAAGAGAGAAGTGTACCCTAGTATGCCTAAACGAATTACCAAAGATCTACACAGTCCCTACTAAACTGGCCAGATGGGAAAACGAATACAGTCGAATCAGCAAGACAAGAAGCGAAAAAGAGGATATTAGGATGCAACGGTTGGATCCCGAAGCAAAGATAATGACCAAAGGGTCAAAGGGAGTGGCTGGACAGAACCTGTACCACATCCAAGAGGAAATCATCCCAGCCAAAGGGCAAGCGATAATTAAAACAGGAATAGGGATCGCACTACCTGATGGCACCTATGGACGAATTGCTCCGCGAAGTGGATTAGCCATCAGGCATGGCCTAACCACAGGTACGGGGGTGATAGACGCAGACTATCCCGGAGAAATCAATGTTCTCTTGATGAACCTGAAAGAAGAAGACTACGAGTTCAAGAAAGGAGATCGGATCGCACTGTTGATCGTTGAAACGAGCGACAATAGAGGACTACGAGAAGTAGGTGGCCACGACCGTACAGGAAGGCAAGACCGTGGATTTAGAAGCACCGGAAAAAACACGCGTGAAGAGCACGAAGAACCACGTGTCGATATCGACTTTATATCCGCGATGACTGTCGGAAAGCTATATCGGAAAGGAGAACAAACCGGTGTTCTCAAATATGGTCCAGAAGAAGAGGGAACGACAATTGCAGAAACCTCGACGATCAGTACCAGGTTCGCGGTACGACAGCAAGCAACAAAAAAGAAAGTGACTCTAAGACAGCTAGTACCAAGTGAATACCACGACCTCTTAGACATGTTCGAAGAAGGAGAAAGGACGGTCTTGCCAGAGCACCGAGAAGAGGACCAAAGGATCCATCTAGTAGGCAGAGAACCGTTCATGAAACTTTACACCTTGATAGAAGAAGAGTTGAAGGCTCTGCGAGATTATCTCGTGCAGAACTTGGAGAGAGGATGGATATGGCCATCCTCGTCAGCAGCAGTAGCACCAATATTATTTGTCAAGAAGAAGGGCGAAAAGCTCTGACTATGGGTGGATTTTCAAGGACTAAATGCAGTCACCTAAAAGGACCGATATCCACGACCGCTGATCGATGAAGCATTGGATAGATTGGGGAAAGCCGAATACTACACGAAACTAGACATCAAGGATGCCTACCACAAAATCAGAATATTCGAAGCGCGCGAATGGAAAACCCCATTGCGAACACAATACAGGCTATATGAATACCTGGTAATGCCGTTTGGACTGTCCAACACACCGGCAACGTTTCAAAGATGGATCAACACCAAACTAAGCTGGTTCTTAGATATATGCTGTATCATCTACTGAGATGATATCCTCATATATTCAAAGATAATGTAACAACACCAGAAGGAGATCAGAAATATTATGCAGGCCCTAATGCAAGCAAAGATCAAACGAAAACCAACGCAATGCGAATTCGGTCAACAGGAAACCGAATATTTGGGGTTCGTCATCAATCCTGATGGAATACGAACCAACCCGGTCAAGACAGCAGCGATAGACAAATGGAAACCACCAAAGAGCGTAAAGGGAGTACAAAGCTTCTTGGGCTTTTGTTACTTTTGTTGCCGATTCATCGAAGGATTCAGCAAAGTGGCGAAACCACTATAGGGAACAACGAAAAAGTATACCAGATGGAACTGAATAGACAAGCAGCAAACAGCATTCAGTAAATTAAGGAACAAACTCACTACAGCACCCATACTGTGACACTTGGATCCGAAATTGCCAATCATGATTGAAACGGATGCGTCGAATTACGTCTTCTCAGGGCTTTTATCACAGTTAGGCGACGACAAACTATGGCGCCCGCTGGCATTCCGATCGAAGACGATGACCAAAGCCGCATACAACTACGACATCCATGATAAAGAACTGTGGGCTATAGTTCAGGCACTTAAGGTGTGGAGAAAATACGTACTGGGAAACGAACATGATATTAGGGTGGTAACTGATGACAAAAACCTCCTCGCCTTTACTACTACCAAAGAACTCAATCAATGACAAACGAGATGGAGTGAAACGCTATCTCAATATCACATCAAGATTGAGTACCGACCTGGAAAACAAGGAGGACAACCCGACGCCCTTACTAGGAGACAAGAAGACCTACCGTCCAAGGAGGACAAAAGGATCCAACAGAGAAAAAGGATTCTCTTACCAAAGGAAAGGTACTTCAAAGGCGAGAAAGAAAGCGGAAAAAACAAATCCGTCAACAAGATAGAAACAACAACACTATCGAACGACGACCACACAGAATGGATACGGAGCACAATGGAAAAGGATACGGAAATACAAGCAATCAGGAAATCTTCAAATGAAAAACAAATAGAAATGAAGGGGATAACACTAGGACTATGGGAAGAAAGAGAGGGATACCTTTGGTACGACAACAAGATAAGGATTCCTGAAGACGAACTCCTGTGAACGGAAACGGTAAGGAGAAACCACGATATATCACAAGTAGGACACGGCAGAACTGCCAAAACCAGGGAACTGATCAGGAGATCATACTACTGGCTGACAATAAGAGAAGAGGTCAGGCGATATGTCAAAAACTGCGAGATATGCCAGAGGACGAAGGCAGTCCGTCACGTGCCATGCGGATTGCTAAAACCTATCGAACCTCGTGGAAGACCATGGCAATCTATTGCTCTGGATGTTATAAGGGGACTGCCGGAATCGAAAGGTTATGAAGCAATATGGGTCGTTTGTCATGGTTTCGTGGCAGATAGTGGAAGGAGATGTTTGTGGCAGGTAGTGGAAGGAGACGTTTGTGGCAGGTAGTAGAAGGAGATGTTTTACCATAACAAAGATATTCGTCGTGAGGTTTTATTTGATTTACTTTCACGCACATGACCTATTAAGAGGTCATAGGGACAGCGCACGAGGCCGAGGGAGCTGCGCAGTTTGATTTAGTTTCACGCACATGACCTATCAAGAGGTCATGGGGGCAGCGCACGAGGCCAATGGGGCTGCACAGTTTGAATTACTTTCACGCACATGACTTATTAAAAGGTCGGGTGGTTTATGTACATGACCAATGATGCGGTCATATGATGTTTTTCATGAGTCATTGTTATGACTCATAGTTGTTTTGATTTATAAGTGGGTTGAGTGAAGGACTATTAAAGGAGGCCGGTAGAGCCTGGTAGTTAGTTCTTGACGCAACCACCTATTATACTTTCTTACCTATACTATTAAGAATAGATTCTATTCTACTACTTTGAGAGTTCTACCACGATACGAGTTGATTATTAGCGTTGAAAGAAGGAACGTAGACAACGGTCTAAGAATAATAACCGAGGTCTTGGTAAGAAGAAGGAACAAAGTAACGGCGCACTAGGGAAGAGAAGTATCGCACTATAACAAGAAGACTAACAGAGAACTGTTGCCTGTTGCAGAGCCCATATTAAAATCAGAGAATAGGTAGGATACCGAACATTTGGTTGCGTCTCAAAAGCGATGCCCAACAGCAACGTGGAGGCAGAACAGGCAGGAGAAGGGACGGGGACGACCCAGGCCCCACCAGCAGCATTGAACATGCTGAGCATGTCGGGAGAACAATTGAAATACATGGTAGCAGGACTCAGACCTGCACGGATAGCAGAAGGACTCAAATTGAGGAATCTCGATATCTCCGCTGGAGAACCGACCAGGCTCTGAGGATTCCTGGTACAGCTTAAACTGTACTATGAAGCCAAAGATTGGATGAGCGAATAGGGTGACAAGAAGATCAGATTCCCAAAAACTCTACTCAGAGCAACAGCAGAGAAATGGATCACTGTAAGGTGCAGCCGTTGGATCCTCTGAATGGAGAATGACAGGTCATTATCCGTATGTCGTCGTGTTTCGTATAGTGAACGGGATCCTCTTTGTTGTAATACTCGCCTTGTCTGATCGACCGTATCGTGACGTATTTCTTCGTGTAATAGATTCGTCAACGTCATACCTTCTCAGTGCTCGGTAGAATGGTCTTGGGCCCGAAGGCCCATCCCCTTAAGCGTAGCGGAGTTACTTAAGTGATTGCGTGAAGAGCTAAGTACAATGTCCCATCGTCCTCCTTTTATAGCTTTCCTCTTCACGCCCCGTGACTCATCCCTTTCGTCACCCTAAGTAGTCATATGACCAAGTGGTCATATGAGCGAAACCCATGACCTTCAAGTAAGGTCATGTGCGAAAACCAGATGACCTCTGAATAGGTCATGTGCGTGAGATACATATCTTCCTGTACAGCCCTCTTGGTCTTGTGTACTGCCCCCATGACCTCTCAATAGGTCATGTGCGTGAAAGTAAATCGATCGCAATATAACAATAAAACCCTATGACTCGTAACCATGAGTCATAGTGGGAAACCAATCTGCCTTACCGTCTGCCTTGCTAAGTCAGTCTAGAATCTTGACAATCACTTCAATCATGGAAGGGACCACCCCCCAGGAGTAGCATGATTGGGAAGAGTTCGAGAGAGACCTAAGAGCTCAGTTCGAGGATAAGGACAAACGGCAGGGAGCAAGGAACCAGATCAAGAAAATATTGTGCGTGGACAAAATTAAGCGGAGAACGACAACGACAACGGACACACAATTTGCCCGGTGATGGCAACCCTCATACATTCAACCACCTCAACATCAACCAACAAAAATAATAAAAAATAATATAAATACATAGCAGTAATCAGTACTTAGTATACCATCCATCAGCCTTAATAATTGCTTCTACCCTATTCACCATAGATCCTGCTAGAGTATCAAAAACCTTTGAATCAAGAAGTTCCCAACAATGAGTGATTGCCTCTTCAATTGTCTTTTTGACCACATCCTCAGGGCCCTTCATGAGATGGAGATCAGGATAGTGCTTAGAAAGCTTATCCTTAATCAGAGACCAGATATTCTCAATTGGATTGAGATCTGGTGAATAGGGAGGAATTTCCAGTAGTGTAATTCCATGCTGTCTGAGCCACCTCATGAAGGGCAAGTGAGTTTTAGCATTGTCAATGATTAAAAAGACCTCCTCTTTTCCAGACTCTTTCTTAATATCCTCCCATATGCCTACAAAG
>JACCEG010000118.1:196383-218162 GCA_014065205.1 Tuber brumale | reverse complement strand
TCACTAACAGTACTAAGAGGGATGTTGAGTTTGTGGGAAATGTCTGTCAAGGGCATGCCTCCTTCATGCAAACCATACACCCTCCCCCTTGTCCATTGACTGAGATGCTTAGAAGGAATAGGTTTTTTGGGATGACTGCGAAGAACAGGAGCCATTATTTCTCAGAATAAAAAAAGAGGGGGTATTATGGGATATAGGTTGGGTGGTAATGATCTTTGTGGTGGGGCTGTTGTGCGAGGTTGTCTGGGAGCGATCGGTTGTCATGCCCCCTGGCACCCCCGCTTAATTTTGTCCACGCACAATAGTTCCTGGAAAGAATACAGTTATCGAATTCTGGCACAACCTACAACTATTAGCCCGGGACGCCGAATACGATACAGACGCCCTACGGCGACATCTTTTAAGAGGGGTCCACGAAGAGCTACACGAAGCATGGACCAACTCGGACCGAGTATTCAATGCGACAGAACAACTAGCCCAGTGGTTCGCAGAGCTCAAGAACAGGAAAAACCAAGCGCGAAGCAACCGGGAGAGACCTGCTCGACAACAGAATGGGCCACCAAGGGCCCTAACGACCAATCAAGGAGGAAAGGCAATGGACCTTGATGCAGTAAGAGGAACAACCTTGCGATTCCAGAGACCAGGACAAAGGTTTAGGCAAAACTGGGGACCAATACAGCCGAACCTCCCAAGGATAATACCAGAAGTGTTTCTGAAGCACAGGGACAGCAATTTATGCTTCCGCTGCGGAAAGGCAGGGCATCGAGTAATCAAATGCCCAGACAAGAATGCCAAGATTCGAGAGATGGTGGGCCTGGAGTTGGAAGAAATGGAGGACGCTTTAAACGACAACCGTCCCCAGTAAAGAGTGGTCTGAGAGACGACTAGCACAAAGACCGACTAGGATTATACAAATATCGACCGCAATAGACTACGAGGCACAAATCAACACAGCGGATAACGACTACGACGAATCAGATCAACTGATGATAAAAATCAAAATGCTCACAAAAGCCGGGATTATCGAAACCAGTGCAATGGTCAATTTGGGAGCAACAGAGGACTTTATCGCCAGAACACTCTGCAATACCCACCGGATACCCCTCACGAAAATCGACAAAACAAGAAACATCAATGTGGTTAATGGGGAAAAAAGCAAGGCGGGCCCCATTACCCAGGTGGCCAAAATAGCCATGGAAACAGGATCTCATCAAGAAAAGATATTATTACAGGTAGTAAATATGGTCAAACATACGGCTATCCTGGGAATACCACGGCTAAGGAAAGACAACCCGAATATCAATTGGGAAAAAAGACACATCGACTTCGGAAGCGAGAGGTGTACCCAAGTATGCCTAAGCAAAGCACCAAAGATCAACGGAGTCCCTACCAAACTGGCTAGATGGGAAAACGAATACAGTTCAATCACCGGGACAAGAAGCGAAAAAGAGGATATTCGGATCCAAGGGTTAGATCCCGAAGCAAGGATACCGACCAAAGGGTCGAAGGGAGCAGCTGGACATGACATGTAGAGCATCCTAGAGGAAATCATCACACCCAAAGGGCAAGCGATGATAAAGACAGGAATAGCAAGCGGACTACCAGATAGCACCTATGGATGAATTGCTCCACGAAGTGGATTAGCGATCAGGCATGTCCTAACCACAGCTGCGGGAGTGGTGATGCAGACTATCGCGGAGAAATCAAGGTTCTCTTGATGAACCTGAAAGAAGAAGACTTCGAAGTCAAGAAAGGAGATCGCATCGCAGAGTTGATTATCGCAAAGATCGACAATAGAGGACTACGAGAAGTAGACGGCCTCGACCGCACAGGAAGACAAGATCGCGGATTTGGAAGCACCGGAAAAAACACCACTAAAGAACCGGAAGAACCACAGGTCGATATTGACTTTATATCCGCCAAGACCTGGGGAAAGCTATATCGGAAAGGAGAACAAACTGGTGTTCTCAAATATAGTCAAGAAGAAAAGGCAGCGACAATTGCAGAAACCTCGATGATCAGTACCAGGTTAGCGGTACGACAGGAAGCAACAAAAAAGAAAGCGACTCTAAGACAGCTGGTACCAAGTGAATACCTTGACTTCTTAGACATGTTCGAAGAATGAGAAAAGACAGACTTGCCAGAGCACAGAGAAGAGGACCACAGGTTCGACCTAGTAGGCAGAGCACCATTCATGAAACTTTACTCCTTGAGAAAAGAAGAGTTGAAGGCTCTACGAGATTATCTCCAGCAGAACCTGGAGAGAGGATGGATACGGCTATCCTCGTCAGCAGCAGGAGCACCGATAGTATTCGCCAAGAAAAAGGACGGAAAGCTGAGACTATACGTGGATTTTCAACGACTGAATGCAGTCACTCAGGAGGACCGATATCCACTACCGCTGATCGACGAAGCCTTGGATAGATTGGAAAAAGCCAAATACTACACGAAACTATACATCAAGGATGCCTACCACAATATCAGAATATTGGAACCGGCCGAATGGAAAATGCCATTTCGAACATGATACCGGCTATACGAATACCTGGTAATGCTGTTTGGCCTGTCCAACGCACCGGTAACGTTCCAAAGATGGATCAACACCAAACTCAGCAGGGTCTTGGATATATGCTGTATCATGTACTTAGACAATATCCTCATATATTCAAAGACAATGGAACAACAGCGGAAGGACATCCGCAATATTATGCAGGCATTAAGGGAAGCAAAGATCAAACTGAAACCAACGCAATGCGAATTCCATCAACCGGAAACCCAATATTTGGTATTTGTCATCAACCCAGATGGAATACGAATCGACCTGGTCAAGACAGTAGCGATCGACGAATGGAAACCACCAAAAAGCGTAAAAGGCGTACAAAGCTTCTTGAGCTTTTGCAACTTTTATTGCCGATTCATCGCAGGATTCAGCAGACTGGAGAAACGACTATATGAAACCACAAAAAAAGATACCAGATGGAACTGGAAGGACAAGCAGCAAACAGTATTCGATAAATTAAGGAACAAACTCAACACTAGACCGAAACTGTAACACTTCGATCCGAAATTGCCAATCATGATCGAAAGGGATGCGTCGTATTACATCTACTCAGTCATTTTATCACAGTCAGGCGATGACAAACTATGGCGCCCACTGGCATTCCAATCCTAGATGATGACCAAAGCCGAATGCAACTACGACATCCACGATAAAGAACTGTTGGCTATCGTTCAAGCACTTCAGGCGTGGAGAAAATACGCACTGGGAAAGGAACACGATATTAGCGTGGTAACTGACCACAAAAACCTCCTCGCCTTCACCACCACCAAAGAACTCAAGCGACCACAAACGACAAGGCGTGAAACCCTATCTCAATATCATATCAAGATTGAGTACCGACCTCGAAAACAAGGAGGACAACCGGCGGCCCTTACCAGGTGACAAGAAGACTTACCGACCAAAGAGGACGCAAGGATCCAACAGAGAAAAAGGATTCTCTTACCAAAGGAAAGGTACGTGAAAGACGTGAAAGAAAACGGAAGAAACGAATCCTTCAACGAGATGGAAACAGCAATATTATCTAACGACAACTACACAGAGTAGATACACAGTACGATGGAAAAGGATATGAAAATACGAGCGATCAGGAAAAGCCTTAAACAAAAAAACAAAATGAAATGAAGGGGATAGCACTCGGGCTATACAAAAAAAAAGAACCATACCTTTGGTATAACAACAAGATAAGGATACCTGATGATGAACGCCTCCGAACGGAAATGATAAGAAGAAACCACGACATACCACAAGCTGGACATGGCAGAACAGCCAAAACCAGGGAACTGATCAGGAGATCATACTACTGGCTGATGATAAGAGAGGGTGGCAGGAGATATGTCAAAAACTGTGAGATATGCCAGAGGAGGAAGGCAGTAAGTCATGCGCCATACACATTGCTAAAACCTATCGGACTTCCTGAAAGACCATGGCAATCTATTGCCGTGGATTTTATAACTGGACTTCCGAAATTGAAAGGATATGACGCAATATGGGTCGTTATTGATCGTCTGACAAAAATGGTCCACTTTATACCCTGCAGAATGGACATGGACACACAACAATTCTTTCACCTCTTCAAAGATCAAGTATTCAGAATCTACAGACTACCGAAAGATATCATATCAAACAGAGGATCGCTATTCACAGCAAATATCAGGAAAGAGATCACCAGACAGTGGCACATCAAGATGAAACTCAGCATGGCATTCCACCCACAAAGGAATGGACAAACGGAAAGGACAAACGCCATATTGGAACAATATCTACGGGCATACGTCAATTATCAACAGGATGACTGAGCCGACATGCGAGCAACTGCCTAGTTCGCATACAATAACAGAAACCAAGAAATGACCAAAACGACACCCTTCTTTGCGAACTAAGAGTATGATCCAATATACGAACTGGCAAAATATGACCTACCCACAGATTCAATTTAAACAAAAAACATATAACGATTGCAGGACATATTGCGAGAAGAAATATGCCTCGCACAAAAGAGACAGAAGCAATATGCCGATCGACACCGAAAACCCAATCCCAACCTCCTAGTGAATGACAAGGTGTGGTTGATACCAAGGAATATATGGACCACCCCACAGTCAAGGAAACTGAACTACAAGAAATTAAGACTATTCGGAATCATCGAACGCATCGGACTAAGAGCATAAACACTCGACCTCCCACGCTCGATGAACAACACACATCCTACGTTCCACATTAGTCGCCATGAACCCTACCAAGACAACGCCGTTGCATCACAAAAGAAACTCGCTCCATCACCCTTCGAGATCGAGAGCGAAAACGAATAAGAACATGAGAAAATCATCGACTCAAGACTACGCTACAACAAACTCCAGTACCGAGCCATGTGGACAGGCTACTCGGAAGAACACGATCAAAAGTGGTATCCAGCCACTAACTCTGCCAACACTCAAGATACCATCTGGCAATTCCACCAGAACTACCCCTACAAGCGCAGACTTCTGCCCCATAGAAGACGGGGTTTGGATCAAGGAAGCAGTCAACGACAAAGATTTGGTCCAACTCGTGCACCTACCGATCCGAAAAACGAAAGAAACGGAGGAAGGAAAAGCACACAAGTGTCTGTCATGGACACGGTACTACGACGACGGGTACCCCACCCACTACGCGGAGAAGATGGAAACCAATTACTTTCCCAAGAAAAGAGACAAGATACCACCGGTGTCGCCTCCGCTGAACGACAAGAACAAGATTTCAGGGACAAAATCTACAGGGAGTGGGGCCAAAAAATCCAAGAATATCAACTGGGAACAGGACCCAGCACCGTCGGCGATCTCGTCGGCAACACGGGAGGATACAGTGGAATGCCTGCAGCAGGAGCTGATCACGATCTGCGAACGAAAAAAGACAACTGAAGTAGAAATGGGACTCTACAAAGGCCAGACTTCGATGTGGGAGCAGAAGGCAAGGGAATGAGAGAAAAAGAATGAGCAGCTGGTAAGAGCAGAAACAGCTCAACAGGTCAGGGCAAGTTTGGCGTAATACAAAGTTGTGAAGACAGAATCCCAACTGAAGAGGAGGGATGTGAGGATCCGAAGGTTGGAAAACCTTCAACAAGAGATTAAGAGTTGGATGCGTCGGATAGGATGCAACATCCTGCAGACGGCGCGAACTGAAGAGGAGGACAAGTTCCCGATGGCCTAATGGGACTTAGGCTATGGGGAGAAGGGAGCTATTGTCACAGTTGCGTGGCAGATAGTGGAAGGAGATGTTTGTGGCAGATAGTGGAAGGAGACGTTTGTGGCAAGTAGTGGAAGGAGATGTTTCACCATAACGAAGATATTCATTATGCGGTTTTATTTGATTTGCTTTCACGCACATGACCTATTAAGAGGTCATGGGGACAGCACACGAGGCCAAGGGGGCTGTGCAGTTTGATTTACTTTCCCGCACATGACCTATTGCGAGGTCATGGGGGCAGCACACGAGGCTAAGAGGGCTGCACAGTTTGAATTACTTTCACGCACATGACCTATTAAAAGGTCAGGTGGTTTATGCACATGACCAATGATGCGGTCAAAAGATGTTTTTCATGAGTCACGGTTATAACTCATAGTTGTTTTGATTTATAAGCGGGTTGAGTGAAGGACTATAAAAGGAGGCCGGTAGAGCCTAGTAGTTAGTTCATCATGCAACCACCTATTATACTTTCTTACCTATACTATTAAGAATAGATTCTATTCTACCACTTTGAGAGTTCTACCATGATACGACTTGATTATTAGCGTTCAAAGAAGGAACGTAGACAATAGTCTAGGAATAATAATTGAGGTATTGGTAAGAAGAAGGAACCAAGTAACGGCGCACTAAGGAAGAGACATATAGCACTATTACAAGAAAACTAACAGAGAACTGTTGCCTGTCGCAGAACCCGTATTGACATCAGGGAATAGGTAGGATACCTAACATCGTTATTGATCATCTGACAAAATTGGCCCACTTTATACCCTGCAGAACGGACATGGACACGCAACAATTCTTTCACCTCTTCAAAGATCAGGTGTTCATAATCCACGGATTACTGAAAGATGTCATATCAGATAGAGGATCACTATTCACAGCAAATATCTGGAAAGAGATCACAAGACAGTGGCACATCAAAAGGAAACTCAGTACGGCATTGCACCTGCAAGCAGACGGACAGACAGAAAGGGCGAACGCCATATTGGAACAATATCTACCAGCATACACCAATTATCAGCAGGATGACGGGACCGATATGCTAGCAACTGCCGAGTTTGCATACAACAACGGAAAACAAGAAATGACTAAAATGACACCCTTCTTCGCAAACTACGGATATAATCCAGTATATGAACCAGCAAAATACTACTTACCCGTCCCATCAATCGAAACAAGAAACATGCAACAATTGCATGACATTTTGCGAGAAGAAATATGCTGCGCACAAGAAAAACAGAAGGAATATGCCGATCGACACCGAAAACCCGCTCCCAACCTCCAAGTCAATGACAAGGTGTGGTTGATACCAAGGATTATATGGACCACCCAACCGTCAAGAAAACCGGACCACAAGAAATTAGTACCATTCAGAATCATCGAACGCATCGGACTAAGAGCATATAAATTCAACCTACCACACTCAATGAACAACACTAATCCTACATTCCACATCAGTCTCCTTGAACCCTATCAAGACAACACCTGCGTATCACAAAAGAGACTTCCTCCGCTTCCCATCAAGATCGAGGGCGTAGACGAATAAGAACTTGAGAAAATCAGCGACTCAAGACTATACTACAACAAACTCCAGTACAGAGCCAAGTGGACAGGCTTCTCGGAAGAACACGATCAAGAGTGGTATCCAGCCACCAACATTACCAAGGCTCAAGATGCCATCCGGCAATTCCACCAAAGCTACCCCGACAAGCCCAGACTTCTGCCCGATGGAAGACGTGGTTTGGATCAAGGAAGAAACCAAAGACGCAGATTGGGTCGAACTCGTGGACCTACCGATCAGGAAAACAAAGGAGACGGAAGACAAGAAAGCACACAAGTGTCTGTCATGGACATGGTGCTAGGACGACGGATGGCCCACCCACTACATGGAAAAGATGGGAACAAATCATTTTCCCAGAAAAAGAGACAAAACACCACTGGTGTCGCCTCCGCTGAATGACAAGAACAAGATTTCGGGGACGAAATCTACAGGAAGAGGGGCCAAAAAATACAAAAATGTCACCTGGGAACAGGACCCAGCACCGTCACTGATCTCATCAGCAACACGGGAGGATACGGTGGAAAGCCTGCAGCGGGAGCTGATCACGATCAGCGAACAAAAGACGACCGCAGAAGTAGAGATGGGACTCTACAAAGGCCAGGCTTTTATGTGGGAGCAGAAGGCAAGAGAATAGGAGAAAAGGAACGCGCAGCTGGCAAGAGCAGTGACGGCTCAACAGGTCAGGGCAAGTTTGGCAGAATACAAAGTTGGGAAAGCAGAATCCCAACTGAAGAGGAGGGATGCGAGGATCCGAAGGTTGGAAAACCTTCAGAAAGAAAGCAAGAGCTGGATGCGTCGGGTAGGATACAATATCCTGCAAATGGCAGGAACCGAAGAGGATGACGAGTTCCCGATGGCCTAAAGGGACTTAGGCCGTGGGGAGAGGGGAGCTATTGTCATGGTCGCGTGGCAGATAGTGGAAGGAGATGTTTGTGGCAAGTAGTGGAAGGAGATGTTTGTGGCAGGTAGTGGAAGGAGACCTTTGTGGCAGGTAGTGGAAGGAGATGTTTCACCATGATAAGGATATTCATCAGGAGGTTTTATGGATTATAGGTTGTTGCAGCAACATGACCTATCAAGAGGTCATGGGGGCAGCGCACCAGGCCCATGGGGCTGCACAGTTTGAATTACTTTCACGCCCATGACCTATTAAGAGGTCAGGTGGTTTATGCACATGACCAATGATGCAGTCATATGATGTTTTTCATGAGTCACGGGTATGACTCATAGTTGTTTTGATTTATAAGCGGGTTGAGTGAAGGACTATAAAAGGAGGCCGGTAGAGCCTGGTAGTTAGTTCTTGACGCAACCACCTATTATACTTTCTTACCTATACTATTAAGAATAGATTCTATTCTACCACTTTGAGAGTTCTACCACGATACAACTTGATTAATAGCGTTCAAAGAAGGAACGTAGACAACAGTCTAAGAATAATAATCGAGGTCTTGGTAAGGAGAAGGAACCAAGTAACGGCGCACTAAGGAAGAGAAGTATCCCACTATTACAAGAAGACTAACAGAGAACTGTTGCCTGTTGCAGAACCCGTATTGACATCAGGGAATAGGTAGGATACCTAACACTGGTTTAGGATTTTCGAGTATTGGTTTGATACTCTCTATGTTTTATGTTTAGTTTCGAGTATTGGTTTGATACTTTATATGTTTTATATTTTGTTTTAGGAAACAAGGTGTGCCTCTAGCCTGCGAATATAGGGTTTGATACTCTATATGTTTTATGTTTAGTTTCGAGTATTGGTTTGATACTTTATATGTTTTATATTTTGTTTCAAGGCTACCGCTTTGCAGTCTTATATGTTATAAGAAACAAGGCTCATGGTAGCCTAAAGAAGTGTATTTAAGAACTGCTATTCTTCACGTTAGAAGAAGTAGACTTAGAGAGACAGAGTTTCAATATACTTGGTTGAACAGTTACCTTCTTCAGTTCGCTTCAGGAATCTTTAGTTTGAAATCCACCAAACATCTCTAAGACTTCAGTAGGCACGATATAGTAAGAAGTCTCTTCAACAACTCCAGTTAAGGCCTCCGGACTTTGCTTTGCTAGTTACCATTTTTGGTAAAGAACAAAGCCCGTTAACCCTACTTTTACCGCATCTCCCGAGAAGCGGTTACATATATGTAATAAATCGTAGAACTGGAAGTGTTTCTGTTAGGCATATAGAAATTTGAGACAATAAGTTCACCTACCTCATGGTAGGATAACTGCACACAGACCCTCGATTTTCCGGGAAAGCCAGCACCTGCCTCCGGTCTCCTTATGGGGCCCATACGTTATTAGTGAGATTTCGAGAGTTGCGTCCTATAACTAAAATGTTATATCAATGAAGCACTCTTAATAATACTATATACTATAGCTCAGTTGGTATGACTTTTGTATTAGTTTATAAAGTCATGCATTCAACTCCCTCTGAGGTCAAAGTTATTATTATAATAAATATACTTTCGTACATGGAGTACGATAAAGATACCAGTTCCAAGCTGATGAGAGATCATCAAGCAATGGAGAAGAGATATCATCAATATGAAAATTGTTTACAGTTTAAAATCTTTATGTTACCTATTTATTGAGAGGAGCCTACCTTGACAGATTCTCTGATCAAAGATTTGGCCTATGTTCCTCAGTTATACTAAAGTTAGGCATCCGCCTAACAATATATTGATCATTTTCCTGTTATCAAAGCTCACTATATGAACTTCAAGTTCACTTCAAACTCTACTCTCAGCTCTAGGTTCGACCATATTTTCAAAGCAATTCACTTTCCCACTTACATTCATATATTTTAGGAAATATTCAACACTGAGCTGTACGAAATTGATTTCATTTAATCCTCAGGACCCTAGTGGTTCCCAATACCTTTCGGGATCCCAGTGACATATCAATTCAATTGCATGTATTGTACCCCACATCCCCTAAACTTTGAGTAGAGTTCAACCCAGTTAGAAGGCCTCATCGAGTCGAGTACTTAGTATTCTATAAAGCAGCAAATAGACATATTTGGCCAAGAACAGACCAGTCCATAGGCTTGGGCCTAAAAATTGATATATGTACTAAAAGTACAATTTAAACCTTCAGAAAAACAAAACCCTAGTTCTAAACCCAGAATTGGATCGCCCCAATCTTTCTATACTCTCTCCAAATGAATACCTGTTGCACCACTTACGATTTCTGAAATTCTTCATAACCTTTAGAACTGAAAGAGAATGTTGGCATGAGGTACCAGACCCAGAACTCAATGATACCGCGTTAGGGTTAAAGTTATCAGAAAATCCTTTCAACCTGATGGCAGAAATACTAAAATATCCAAAAGGACTAAAACAGATTAGAAAACGATAACTAATGAATACTAGGCCAAATATATCTGATGACCGGAGTTCAATCCAGTTTGAAAATGTTTCCTACACGAGCAATACGCCTCATTTTTCGTAATCTTTGTCATTAACCCCGAGATCTCAATGGGTAACAAATATTCCTACACGACTACGATCATCCATTGTATCTAGAATGCACTATATATCAAGAGCATGAACTCCTAAACCTTCAAAAGAATACATGGCCAGCTTGAAAACTTTGTCCAAACACTTAGGGATAACTCTTGCATGAATTCAGGGAGATATTGCTACCTCTATTGACTCTGCCAACATTACCCTTAATAGGCTTACAGGTGCAACTCAAGAGAATGCACTAAAGTGAATGGAAGTACAACAGAAAATGGAAGAAGGGCAGGACCTCTATGACAATAAGATAGCTAACTTATTGATATAGTTAACTGTGGTAGAGTCAGAGGTGAAGGATATACAAGTGGCTATAATCTGCAACATGGTGGCAAAACTGGCCGAACAAGATCAGCAGGAGCAAGCCCATGAAAATGTAACTACTCCCTTACCTGGTTTTCTAGGTCAGCAAGGACAGAAAGCCCTCGCACTTGACTAAACTCTACGAAAATTAGTTTCCAAAATATGTAAGGGTTCGATCTCTTCTGAGATCAGACAGTAGAGCCAGGTAAAGGCTTCACAGTATCGTTACTAGGCACATACAACGGAGTAAAAGAGCAATGTATCAACATCCCAACATTGCAAAGAGATCAAACCAAAATGGGTGAAGACATCACGGAATCTATCAAACCCTGAGTAAAGGCCACAAAGGAATTAGTGGATGGTGCAAGTGGACCCACGAGACAAGATCCCACACCACTACATTCAGTTCCAGTAGAGGAAAATTACAAAGACTACTATTCTCTATCAACAGGAAGGGGAAAGGAGAAAGGCAAGGAAGCCACTGATGCAACCCCCACAGGAGCACAAGGGGGAGACTTTGATGACCTAGAGTATGAATAACAGGAGAGTCCAGGCAAGAGGAAGTCAAAAACAAACTTCCAAAACAAATTATATGCAAGTTGTCAGCAATTAACTAGGATACGGTTCAAGAATGAGAAGAGATGCTAAAGACATACGGCCGATCAGAAGAAGCACTTCTCGCTTGAGAGAAGATTGAAAGAGACCCATCACTCAAGGCGAAAATAGGCAGAGAAATCAAAAGAGAAGACTGACAGGACTTTAAACAAAAGGGACTAAGGACAAATAAACCTTATATGCAGAGAGGTGGAGTCTCACCACAAAAACAAAAATAAAGAGACGAGCTAGAAAGCCTGTAAAAGAAGTTGAAAAAAGTGGCGAAAACAACTCATAAAGACTTCGACTAGGCTTATACAGGTATCCCGCAAAGTGTAACACACACTCGAAGGTTGGACAAGAATTGTACACCTTATGGGAAGAAATTCCGCACCTATCTGACGTGTTGGGAAAATGCCCATATATCAGTGGCAATAGCCAGTTCAATACTGATAAAGATGGGAATTTGTCATACAAGATCAGCTATTGTAAAGCCTAAATTAGCATGCAGAGTCACTACTATCCTGCAACCATCCTAAACAAATAGGATCTGGAAACTGTCAGACAATGAAGAACTGATCTACGTTAGTTCACAGGGACTAATGGCGAAGGCGTTTGGATAGTAAGTGTCCATATGGAACTGGAATCAATATGGGAATCCTCCTTGGCTATGGTGCATCAGGTACCAACCACAATAGGGATTGGGTACTCCGTGTGCAACTATGAAAGTCGAAACTCAAAATGATCAAAGGGGTGTGAAGCAAGTCTCTGCTTTCAAGATTAAAGCAAGTAGGCTCCAAGTGAAGAGACCCAATGAGGGACTGGTAAGATTGAACACCAGGAATCAATATATGAAGAATCTGGACTAAAAGGGAGGATAGCTAACATGTCCACAGAATATGGGAGCCAACAGTAGGAAGTTCCACAAGTTACCTGGTGGCTGCCCACTGTTCATGTCCAAGCAAGTTACTATACTGGAGAAGTTGGGACATAGCAATGTAAGATCTGCCTGTTAATGATACTGGCAGTAGGACAACCAATACGGGCCATTCAGTTAGGTGGACGCCAAACTCAAGTATATAACGGAGGGAGCGTAGGACAAAATTCTTTTTTAGAGAATCTGTTGTGGAAGGCTGGTCTCGATAAAATAAAGGTAAGGTAAAGATTTATAGCGTAAAGAATTTTATATTGATGAGATCTCTTCTCCGTTCCTTGATGATGTCTATAAAGCTCGGGAGGCACTTCGATATTTATATCCCTCGTCTGAGTGTTCGTGGACTACTTCTAACTACTATGCCTCCAAAGTACCGCTCTGGTTTAAATATGCAAACGTCGAGAATTTTATAAGTGCGAACACCGTTTGACCCTGAAACTTATCACACCCTTTCGCGGACTCGGAATAGTATTCCTCCGTTGAGATGACTGCGCTATTTGTTGTACCAAAAGGCCGCCTCCAACTTAGATGTCCACATAGACTTTTTATATGACTTTTAGTCTCATTGACTATCGTCCCAATCGTCTCTTCGGTCATGAAGTGATCAGGTTCATGCCGGGCCACCTAGTGCCAATCGCAAGTCCGCGCCCGACGTGTCAGCCTCTTAGGGGGCTCCAACTTATCTAGGTCTTCCATTCTGTGCGTGCTTCACCTTGGTCCGCCGGCCTCCATAGAGGGGTACTAGTACTAGGACCAACCAACCTACAGCTGATCTCAGAAGGGTATGGGTGGATTCGGTATACCCCTAATAGCTTCCACCACTGGGATATCCTCTTAGAGTATTTCACCGAAAACGTCCTGTCACTTTCGGCCCGTAGTTAGGATCCCTGACTTTGAAGCCTACTACCTCAATGCGCCTCCGACGGAGTCCCTCCGTTCAACTTCCTAGATGTCGCCAAAGGTCCCCTATCATATATCCCGCGAACAGCATGCAGTCGGATGGACGGCGGCGACGTATATGGTGTTATGTAGTAGGCTTCATTGATGTGACATTTTAGTTATGGGACGCAACTCTCGTAATCTCGCTAATGACGTGCGGGCCCCATAAGGGGGCCGGAGGGCAGTGTTGGCTCCGGTAAATTGAGGGTCTGTGCGCAGTTACCCTACCGTGAGTCTGTGCACATGTCTCGGATTTCCATAGGCCTAACATGAGCTCCCTCCTACTAGGCTTCACCTCGAATGCCTTTATAACCATTTTGTAATTTCTTTTAAATACATTTTAATACACAGTATGGTCAGGGTAAAAAACCTTCCGCGTTTACTTGGCCACGGTAGGAAAACCTTTTCCTCACTATCTTACATCTGCCCTTCCCAGCATCTCCGGATTTTGATTATGAAAATTCTCTACAACTTCCTCCACATTTTCCATACCAGTGGCATGCTCCCATGTGTTCTCATCTTCTGAACACCCTTACCATTAAACGAAGTACTACAGTTCCTGCTTCTCTTGATGGCGGCCGCGTACTCATTTCCTGTAAGAACGAATCACACTTCTTAGGATCTTTTCAACCTCCCATGGCAGATCGCCGTCAATATCTTCCCGTTCTCTCAGTGGTTGTTGGCGATTGTCATGAACTGACTCGCGGTAGGGTTCCAACAGTGCGACATGGAATACGGGATGAATGTTCCATCGATCGGATATGTTGAGTTTGAATGCTCTTGATCCGCATTTTTCCATGATTTGAAAAGGACTGTATAGCTTTGGACTTAGCTTCTTTGATTTCCATCGTGTGCGAATGTTTTTAGCGTTTAACCTTACTTGGTCCGCGATATTGAAGTCTGGCTGTTGCCAAGCTTTCCGGTCATAATACTCTGATATTCCTTCCCGTGTCTTTTCTAGTGACCCTCTCGCTTGTTCATGTATCGTCTTAATCTAGTACGCGTATAAGGTTGCTCCTGGATTTTGAGCTTCGCGCTCCTTCATCCACTCTGTCTGTCGATGGAATCCGTAATTCGCATAGAATGGCGACATCCCATGAGCATTGGTTGCAGAGTTCTTATAGGCATGTTCAGCTAGCGGTAGTCGCTGATACCAGTCATCCTGAACGTAGTTGACAAAACTTCTCCGGTAACGTTCCAGCACTTGGTTGGTACGTTCGGTTTGTCCGTCAGTCTGAGGATAGTATGCCGTTCACATTCTTCGCTTGATTTCCAGTGCTTTGCAAAGGGATTCCCAAAATTCTCCTGCGAACTTTGAATCCATGTCCGAGCTGATTTCGGTTGGCAGGCCGTGTAGCCTCCATACTTCTTTTAGGAATGCATTTGCGACATCCATGGCCGCAGCCGTGGTTTGTAGTCCGATGAAATGTGCCATCTTTGTAAACCGATCAACTACTACCATTATTTGAGTACACCCTTGTGACTCGGGTAGTTGAGTGATAAAGTCCACCGTGATAGATGCCCATGCTGCGTAGGGTATTTGCAATGGTTGCAGAAACCCGTACTTGGCATGTCTAGGTGACTTGTTATGTTGGCATTCATCACAGGATCGTACATAGTCGTTGACCCATGCCGCAAGCCCTTTCCAGTAGAAGTCTCTCATGATTATTTCCAAAGTCTTTTCTTGTCCGAAATGTCCTGCAACCTTTGCATCGTGACATCCTTCTACAATCTTAGTATATAGTGCCTGATTATTTGGTACAAATACCCTTTGCTTATAGTATAGTAGATCGTCGGTTAAGGACCAGTCTTTGTGGAAATCCTTTCCTTCGTCTCGTAATCTGATGAGTTCTTCCCTCCGTTGCCTCCACGCTGCATCAGTTTCTATAGCTTCCTGTATTTCATTTAAGAACTCACCATTGAACTGCTACATACCTTTCTGCAGGATAATAACATTTGACATTAGAACTTTTTCGGGTAGTTCTGAAATGTCGTACCAATGTTCATTGTCTTTAGCCGATGCCTGTAGGTAGCTGATACCAGGTTCCGGTTCCTTGATGATCAAGGATCTTGTCGCTATATCGGTGCTTCCGAATTATGTAGTTCCTCGTTCCGTTTCTTGCAAGTCATTGACTTCCATCATGTCTGAGGTGTTGACCTTTTCTACCACTAGTTGAGCTATGCGATCGCCCATTCTTATTTGGCAGTCCACATCTTTATGGTTGAAAAGTACGACTTTGAGTTCGCCGGTGTAATCACTATCGATTACTCCTGCGCCAGTAGAGATTCCACTGTGGACCGCTAATCCAGTTCTTGGGGCAACTCTTCCGCAAGTTCCTCCGCGTTGCCCCTCAGCTATACCCGTCCTTGTTAATGCTTGCCCATATTTCGCGACAATGTTATCTTCTATGGCGTACAAGTCAGGTCCTGCCGCCATTCTTGAGCCCTTTGTTGGCAAGTATGCCTTTTTGCTCAATCTCTTGACTCTAATTACGGGTTCCTTGCCACCTCTTCGAGGTTCCAAATCCAAATCCTTATCTCCATCCCAGTCTTCTCCTTCATCGCCTACCGTCGCTACTAGCATCACCAAGAAATTTTCTTCTTGCAAAGTTTTTTGTTCACGATGCGTAGCTCCCTCCTCTGGACGGTACTCCGGCCGTCTGCTTAATGCATCTGGCTTTCCACTCTTTGTGCCTGGTCGGTATACAATGCGAAAATTGTATTCTGCCAATTTCTGAGCCTATCGAATTTGACGTCCACTCCAGACTTTTGAGGTGAGGAAGTATTGTAGGTTCTGATGGTCGGTAAAGACTGTGATTGGTTTCTCCGTTGAGATTAAGTAGTGTCTCCATTCTTTAAAAGCTTCCAGGATCGCAAGAAGTTCCTTATCATGAATCTCGTAGTTGCGCTCTGCTGAGTTTAATTTTCTGGAATGGAAGGCTACTGGATGTAATCTTTTCTCAAAGTATTGAGAAAGAACGCAGGCGAGTGCAAAATCGCTAGCGTCCGTTTCTACTACCGTTTCTCTTTCTGGGAAAAAGTGGTGAAGTATGGAGGCTGTGGTGAATCGGTGCCTGAGTTCGTCGAAAGCCGTGTCCTGTTCAACTCCCCATTTAAAACTTTTAGGATTTCCTTGTAATGTCTCAGTTATTGGCTTACAAATAGCCGAGAAGTTTTTTATGAATCGTCAGTAGAAGTTAGCAAACCCCATAAAGACTTGTACTTCTCTAAGCGACTTATGCGCTTTCCAGACCATTATGGATTCCACCTTTTGGGTGCTCATAAACACCCCATCGACCGCCAACATATAGCCGCGGAATTCTACCTCTGTGGTATGGAAAGTCGATTTTTTTAGCGATACCGCTAATTGAAAGTCTGATAGACTTTGTAAAACTTTCTTAACAGCTTCGACGTGTTCCTTTTCATCCTTTGAGTAGATGAGAATATTATCAAGGTAACACACGACTCCGACGTCCAAATATTCTTGCAGAACTTGGTTCATCATATCTTGGAAGGTTACCAGAGCATTGACCAATCCAAAAGGCATAACCTTGTATTCGCAGTGTCCGTATCTCGTACAGAACGCTGTTTTCCATTCATCCCCTTCTTTGATCCTAATCTGGTGGTAACCATCCTTAAGCTCTAACTTGGTGAAGATCTTTGCACCGGCTACTCTATCTCTGAGTTCGGACATTAGTGGAAGGGGATGTTTGTTGAGGATAGTAATGTTATTTAAATTTCGATAATCCACAACTAGGCAAAGTCTACCATCTGGTTTAGGCACGAATAATATGGGTGCGCCTGCCGGCGATTGGCTCCTAGTGATTTTCCCTTGTTTGATCATCGTTTCCAAGTATTCTCATAAAGCCTTAAGCTGTTTTTAGGATAGTGGATATATCGGCCCCCAGGGGGGGGTTGATCCTGGAATCAAATTAACTTCGTGATAGAATGTCCATCATGGAGCTAATTTTTCTGCCGTCTGGGCTTCAAACAAAGGTTCGTATTTCCACTATTCTTTGGGTAATGATTCGAGTTCCATCGCATTTTTGATGGCTCCTATTCTTCTGATGCGGCAGGCATTAGGATCCTAAGCGACTGATTCATTATATTCGAACATATCCGCTATTCCTTCATCTTCTTCCACTGAGTTTTTGCAACATTTTGCGGAGAAGGTCCAATTTTCTGCATCATCTACGTGAGACACTGGGTGTTCACGATGCCACCAACCAAAAGGAATTATCATTCCATAGTGACCTGCTTTAGCCACTTCACACGACACTTCAGAGATGTGTCAGTTTTTTCCCATTTCCAATGTTATTGGAAGATTGTAACACTTTCCTCCAGAGGCAGCGGACGATCCGTCAAAGCCTAAGATATCAACTGCATTGTCGCATTCTACAGAGGGAACGCGAAGGTCTGCTACTGGGTCCTTATTGATAAGAAACACGTTGGATCCCGAGTCTAATAGGACTGTAATTTTGTATCGCTTATCATGTATATGGAGGTAAGCGATCNGTTGGATCCCGAGTCTAATAGGACTGTAATTTTGTATCGCTTATCATGTATATGGAGGTAAGCGATCCCCTCCGGGCAGTTGTATCGTTTTGGTTTTGGAGCGTCTAGTTCCACGCGCTTGGCACGGATAAGACTTTCTTGGTTCTTTTGTTTAGGCATTGTTGGTATTGGGTGTAGGTAACAAGATGTTTGTTACTACGCCCGCGTAGTTTCGACCATTGAGGTCTCCTCTGACAAACTAGTAACTCTTGAGCTCTAACAATCTGGGTCTACATACTAAAGCGGCGTTTCACCGCTACGCTATTGCGCACGACCAGTTTTCAGGCTGGATGCCTTCTCCCGACACGCCTGACCTAGGCTCATAGGAGCTTTTCGCGCAGTTATTAGCCATTTTACTCCCCTGGTGTGGGGTTCCCGCTTTCACCGAATCCTTTTCCTTCGGGTTTCGGTTATCCATCCAGCTCCCTCAGAGGGGCCTTGCGCACCAAAGCGGTACATCCCTATCTCACACTCTGGCCAGAAGGCAAGATAGTACATACGTATAATACGACTCGGACGTGTGTGGTAGGTGGAACGGCCCGCGTTGGTTGTCCTCCTGTCGTGTATTGTTATCAGGTAGATCTTGCATTGCTTTATCCTGACTTCTTTGGTATAGTAACTTGCTTCCACACGGGTAGCAGGCAACCACCAGGTGACTTGAGGAACTTCATACTGTTGGCTCCCAGGCCATGTAGGCATGTTAACTATCCTCTCTTTCAATCAAGACTCTCCATATATTGATTCTTCTGTTCGGGCTCGTAAGTCCCTCGTGGAGTCTCTTCACTTAGAGCCTACTTACGTTGATCCTGAAAGGAGAGACTTGCTTCACGCCGCTTTCGTCATTTTGAGTTTCGTTCCCGTAGTTGTACACGCACTACCCGATCCCCATCGTGGTCGGTACCCAATACACCCCAGCCAAAGGTGGTTCCAATTTCAATTCCAGCTCCCTTAGGACACTGAATATCCAAACGCCGTCGCTGTTGGTGCCAGCGAACTGACCTAGGTCAGTTCCTCGTCGTCTGCCAGTTCCCAGATTTTATTCACTCGAGCTGGGTGCTGAACAGCTGCGACTTTGCGAGCTAATTTGAGCTTTACACTAGCCGATCTTGCTCGTCAAATTCCCATTTTTACCGGTCTTGAGCTGACGGTTGCCGCCGATATATGGGCATCCCCCCAACACGTCTGATAAATGTGGTTTTTCTTTCCACAACCTGTGCAATGTCCTTCTGGCCTCCGAGTGTCTATCACCCTCTGCGGGATACCGATATGGGCCTGGGCCAAGTTTGTGTGGGTGGTTTTTGTCGCACCTCCCAACCTTTTCCTGAGCCTTCCCGCTTCTTCGTCCATTTTCCATTTTCGTGGCGGGGCTCCACCTCCTTTGACATAAGGTTTAGTATCCCTTTGTCGCTTTGGTTTAGAGTCCCGTCGGTCTTCTCTTTTGACCTCTGGGACTATTTTTAGTTTGGAGGGTTGATCGCGTCCAATTTTCTTTCTGGCTAGCAGTCCTTCTTCTGACCGTCCGCATAGCCTTAATGCCTCTTCCCATTCCTGCTCCGTCGTATATTGCATGGCCGACAACCTGCGCGCAATTTGTTCAGGAAGTTTCTCTTCCACTACCTCTCTCCAGGACTCCCCGGTCATGCGTGCACGAATGTTATGGTTGTGCATGACTGTCAGGTAGTGTTCAATACTACCATCGTACGTGACTAGTTTCATTGCTCGAAGGGCTAGTCTTTCGGCTTCTACCGGGGCGAATCGCTTGATCATATTATGTTCAAAGTGGGTCCATGTTGCCAATTCTGGCTGCTGGGTTTCCCCATGAAGTCCGTCCATAGTCTTCTGATACCATATGGTGTAAGGAAGTACTATGTCTCCTTTTATACGGCTGAGCGCGTATATGATTCGTGCCCGGGCGTCGTCCCAGATTTGGGATTTCTTTCGAAGTAGTCGGTACTTTGCAAAATCCACACGTATATGGTTTGTGCAGGTTTGTCTACAAAGAATGGGGGTGGCACGGATAGTCGCTTAATATTCAGTGCCATCGCGTTGGCAAGCGTTTCTGCCATATCAGGTGGTTCTGGTGTTTGTCCTTGCCTGCCTCGGCTAGGACCTCCTCTCCTCCTTCCTCTTTCATCATCGTCATCATCATCGTTATTGTACCTAGGATCTCCTGGGTTACCTCCCTGGGCACCTGAGGGGAATGCATCTGCAGTTTCTCCACCTTTCCCCTTTTCCCTGCGTCTAGGTGGAGCGTAATACTCCTCGTCATCAGTTTCTTGGACTGCGGGTAAGGGTGCGGGTCCTGCAGCTTTGGGACTTGGTGCCGCGGCTAATATTTTATTTATTACCACCGTTAACCCTTTGAGGGTTTGGTTTGTCACGATATTCTGCCATTGTTGCTGGTCTTGAGACCTGCAAATCTCTGCTTGGCGCGTGTTCTGATCGGTGCGCATTAGTCCTAGAGTACGCTTGACTTCTCTTTCGCAAGTGACACTTTGCGCGCGGAATTCGACGAATTCCTCTCGCAGACTGATGACCATCTGTTCCAGAGTCTGATCTCGGGCTAATGCCGCTTGGCTTTCTTGCCCGAGGCTTTCATGTAACCTCGTGGTTACTTCTTCATGTCCTTGTTGACCCCTCTCCTGGGCATCTATCTATTGTGCTACTTCTCGTAGCATTTCTTCTTGTATCCCCTGACCCTCCGCTTCCACTCCAGCCAGTTGCATCAGCAGGAGACCAATCTCGCTATCATGGACATCTTGTCCTTCTGCAATCTGCTGCTGTACCTTAATTAATTTTAAGGTATTGTCCTGGGTCGCTCCCTTCAAATGTTGGAAGGCAATGTTAGCTTGGTCGAGAGAGGTGTCTATGTCTTGCCTGATTCGTCCCAAGGTTATACCAAGACGGGCAGTCAATCTTGCTAAGTTTGCAGCGTGGTCTCCTCCTCCTTTAGGCGTGGAGGCCCGTGATATCCGATGAGTCCTTGCAGCAATAGTGGATCGGTGAGAGGGTATATTTCCCCTCCGGAATGTAGGCTCGTGAGGTGTTTACGGGGAGGGGCTCCATATGGCCAAATCATCGGTTTTTTCCGTCGTATCGGGTCGGGTATCCATAGGTTCGCCCACCGTTATTCTCTTTCTCAGATCTTGAGGTATCTCAGCCGAATTCCACACGAAGTCCGAACCGTGCCAGGTACGATATATGCTATTGAATTGATCCCTCGTTGGGATCCCAAAAGGTACTGTGAACCACGAGGGTTCCTGCGTATATTCTTCTTCGATTTCGAACAGCACGCTTTCAAATATTTCTTCGAAGGAATGGATATAGATTGGAAAGTGAGGTGCTTCAAAAATGTGATCGAAGTCTGAGGTGAGGGTGGAGTTTGAGGTGAACTCGTAGTTCATATAGTGAGCCTTGGTAACAGGAGAACTATCAATATACTGTTAGGCGGACGCCAAACTCTAGTATATAACTGAGGGACGTAGGCCCGAAATCTTTGATTGGAGAATCTGTCGAGGAAGGCTCGTCTCGATAAAATAAGTAAGGTAAAGATTTAAAGCGTAAAACAATATTATATTGATAAGATCTCTTCTCCGTTGC
>JACCEG010000118.1:149177-192454 GCA_014065205.1 Tuber brumale | reverse complement strand
ACGAATTCCTCTCGCAGACTGATGACCATCTGTTCCAGAGTCTGATCTCGGGCTAATGCCGCTTGGCTTTCTTGCCCGAGGCTTTCATGTAACCTCGTGGTTACTTCTTCATGTCCTTGTTGACCCCTCTCCTGGGCATCTATCTATTGTGCTACTTCTCGTAGCATTTCTTCTTGTATCCCCTGACCCTCCGCTTCCACTCCAGCCAGTTGCATCAGCAGGAGACCAATCTCGCTATCATGGACATCTTGTCCTTCTGCAATCTGCTGCTGTACCTTAATTAATTTTAAGGTATTGTCCTGGGTCGCTCCCTTCAAATGTTGGAAGGCAATGTTAGCTTGGTCGAGAGAGGTGTCTATGTCTTGCCTGATTCGTCCCAAGGTTATACCAAGACGGGCAGTCAATCTTGCTAAGTTTGCAGCGTGGTCTCCTCCTCCTTTAGGCGTGGAGGCCCGTGATATCCGATGAGTCCTTGCAGCAATAGTGGATCGGTGAGAGGGTATATTTCCCCTCCGGAATGTAGGCTCGTGAGGTGTTTACGGGGAGGGGCTCCATATGGCCAAATCATCGGTTTTTTCCGTCGTATCGGGTCGGGTATCCATAGGTTCGCCCACCGTTATTCTCTTTCTCAGATCTTGAGGTATCTCAGCCATTGTGATACTTTCCAGGTAGGCTAGTTGCTCTAATAGCCCTGGATATGTGGTTTCTGGTACTTCATACCAGAGCTCTTGATATCCTTTAAAAGGTTTAAGGAATCGTATGTAAGGTATCCAACATTTGAGATACTCTAGAGGTGTAGGTATAAAAGGGTTCAGTTGGTCCAATTCTGGACTCAAAACTTGAATCTCCTTTTTCTCGAGGTTTAAGATGTACTTATAGTACATATAAAAGTGTGTTAGGCCGAGGCCGAGGGGATGTCTGGCCCCCGGATGACTGTCCCTGGGTCTTCCTTATATTTCTCTTCCGTCTTCAAAGAGCACTGGGTGCTCCAGTCGACGAAGTCTTCGGACTCGGTCGTATTCCACTCAAATTCCGAACCGTGTCAGGTGCGATATATGCTATTGAATTGATCCCTCATTGGGATCCCAAAAGGTACTGTGAACCGCGAGGGTTCTTGCGTATATTCTTCTTCAATTTTGAACAACTCGTTCACGAATATTTCTTCGAAGGAATGAATATAGATAGGACAATGAGGTGCTTCGAAAATATAGTCGAAGTCTGAGGTGAGGGTGGAGTTTGAGGAGAACTCATAGTTGATATAGTGAGCATTCATAACTGGAGAACTATCAATATACTGTTAGGCGGACGCCAAACTCAAGTATATAACCACGGGGCGTAGGCCAAAATCTTTGATTGGAGAATCTGTCGAGGAAGGCTCGTCTCGATAAAATAAAAGTAAGGTAAAGATTTATAGCATAAACAATTTTATATTGATAAGATCTCTTCTCCGTTCCTTGATGATGTCTATAAAGCTCGGGCGGCACTTCGATATTTATATCCCGCGTCTGTGTGTTCGCGGACTACTTCTAACTACTATGCCTCCAAAGTACCACTCTGGTTTAAATACGCAAACATCCAGAATCTTATAAGTGCGAACACGGAATAGTATTCCTCCGTTGAGATGACTGCGCTATTTGTTATACCAAACGGCCGCCTCCAACTTAGATGTCCGCATAGACTTTTTATATGACTTTTAGTCTCATTGACTATCATCCCAATCATCTCTTCGGTCATGAAGTGATCAGGTTCATGCCGGGCCACCTAGTGCCAATCGCAAGTCCGAGCCCGACGTGTCAGCGTCTTAGGGGGCTCCAACTTATCTAGGTCTTCCATTCTGAGCGTGCTTCTACTTGGTCCGCCGGCCTCCGTAGAGGGGTCCTATTACTAGGACAAACCAACCTACAGCTGATCTCAGAAGGGTATGGGTGGATTCGGTATACCCCTAATAGCTTCCACTACTGGGATATCCTCTTAGAGTATTTCGCCGAAAACGTCCCGTCACCTTCGGCCCGTAGTTCAGATCCCTAACTTTGAAGCCTACTACCTCAATGCGCCTCCCACGGATTTCCTCCGTTCCACTTCCCAGATGTCACCAAAGGTCCCCTCTCATATATCCTGTGAACAGCATGCGGTCGGACGGACGCCGGCGACGTATATGGTGTTATGAAGTGGGCTTCATTGATGTGACATTTTAGTTATAGGACTCAACTCTCGAAATCTCGCTAATGACGTGCGGGCCCCATAAGGGGGCTCGAGGGGGGTGTTGGCTTCGACAAATTGAGGGTCTGTGCGCAGTTACCCTACCGTGGGTCAGTGCATATGTCTCGGATTTCCATATGCCTAACACATTCCACCTACCACACTAGTCTGAGTTGTATTATACGCATGTACTATCTTGCCTTCTAGCCAGAGTGTAGGGCCGGAATGTATTGCTTTGGTGCACTAGGCTCCCCTGAGGTAGGCAGATGGATAAACCGAAACTCTAAGGGAAAGGATCTGTGAAAATAGGGAACCCTATGCACTGGGAGTAAAATGGCTAGTAACTGCCTGAAAATCTGCTCTGATCCTAGGTCTCGCATGTTGGGAGAAGATATTTAGCCTGGAAACTGGTCATATGCAATAGCGTATCATTAAAATACCACTTAGTATGTAGACCCAAACTGTTAGAGCTAATAAGTTACTAGTTTGTCTGAGGAGACCTCCATGGTCGAAACTACACAGGCATAGTAACAAACATCTTCTTATGTACACCCTACCCTAACAATTCCTAAATGAAAATACCCAGAAAAGCTAATCTGTATTAAACGTGTAGAATTAGACGCTTCAAAACTAAAACAATACAACTGTGCAGAGGAAGTCACTTACCTCTATATACACAATAAGCGATACAAAGTTAAAGTCTTGTTAGACTTGTGATCCAATGTGTTCCTTATCAATAACAACTTGGTTTAAGACCTTCGCATTCCTACAGTTAAACGCAACAACATAGTTGATATCTTAGGCTTTGATAGTTCATCAGCAGCCTCAGGAGAGAAGTGTTATATCCTACCTATAAAATTGGAAATGGGAAAGAAATAACAAATTTCTAAAGTATCGTACGAAGTGGCTAAAGTTGGTCATTATGGAATGATAATTCCTTTTAGTTGGTAGCATCATGAACACCCACTGTCATACATAGAAGATGCACAAAATTGGGCCTTTGGGACAAGAAGCTGTGAGAACTATGTGGAAAAAATGAAGGAATAGCAAATATGTTCAAATATGACGAATTGGTCATCTGGAACCTAACTGCTTACCAGATTAAAAACATTAAAACCATTGAAAATTCAGTGGAACTCGAGACGTTACTGAAGGAATACTGGCTTTACAAACATCTGTTTGAAGCTCAGACAGCAGAAAGATTAGCCAATAGATGAACCTTTGACCATGAGATTTAGTTGATTTAAGTATCAATACCCTCTTAGGGACCAATATATCTACTATCTGAAAAACAGCTTAAGGCTTTAAGAAAATACTTAGAAACCATAATGAACCAGGAAAAGATTACCCAACGTCAATCCTGTACAGGAGCACCTATATTATTTATACCCAAACCTGATCAAAGATTACATCTAGTTGTGGATTACTAAAATCAAAATTGGATGACTATCCTCAACAAGCATCCACTTCCATTAATGTGTGAACTTCAACACTGCATAGTCGGTGCAAAAATCTTCACTAAGTTAGACCTTGAAAATCGTTACCCTTGATTAGGATTAAAGAAGCAGACGAATGAAAACAACATTCCACACGAGATATGAGTACCACGAATACAAGATTATGCCGGTTGAATTGGCCAATATCCCTGAAACCTTTCAAGATATGATACACCAAGTACTTAAAGACCACTTAGATGTGGGAGTCATATGTTACTTTTTTTTCTCTTTTCTTTTTTTTTTATCATCATGTATTCATTGTTTACGGTACAAGAACTTGCATGCAGCGCTAGCTATGGCATAAACAAATCCTCAATCTGAAAAATCGCAAGCACAAATGAAAAACTCGCACCAAAATATAAAATCCTCCTAGTAGTGTCCAATAGCTGACACGAAATCCCCAGGAACTAAAGCTGCAAAGTACAGAAATCATAACGGAAAGTAAATCCAACCACTAAAACAAAGACAAACAATCTCTTTGGGTGGATCAAAGCAAGTGGTAGGCATCACACTTTAGGGCCTGTAACTATGGATTGGAAGTTCCACGCTTTGCGGAGAGAGTTGGGGCGGGGGGTCCCCGCATGCAGGTGGCATGCCAGGGGAAAAGCCAGTGGCGGTTACGTTGAGGTACCTTGCCAAGGAGTGGAGGGTGTCTGTGTTGGACCATAGTGGGCTGTCCCTGCCAGTGGGCTGTCTCTGCCGAAGAGTCATATGTTACTTTGATGACATCCTTATACATTCAAACAATGAAAATGAACACATCAAAGCTGTCAAAAGAGTTTTCCAAAGTCTATTAGACTTTCAATTAGCAGTATGAGTAAAAAAGTCGACCTTCCATGTGAAAGAGGTATTATTCCTAGGCTATATTGTGGCAGTCGATAGGGTGTCCATGAGTACCTGAAAGTTGGAATCCATAATAGTTTGGAAACTATCCAAATCGGTGAAAAATGTGCAAGTCTTTATTAGATTTGCGAACTTTTACTGACCATTTATAAAAAACTTCTCTGCTATTTGCAAGCTAATAACTAAGACATTACAAGGAAATCCAAAGAATTTTAAAGGGGGAGTTGAGCAGAATACAACTTTTGAAGAGCTAAAGCATGTATTCACCACGGACTTTATACTGTACCACCCTTTCCCAGAAAGAGAAACAGTGGTAGAAACCAATGCTAGTGATTTTACAGTCAGTAGCGTCCTTTCTCAATACTTTGAGAAAAAGATACATCCAGTAGCATTCCATTCACGAAAGTTGAACTCAACAGGGCGCAATTACGAAATTCATGATAAGGAACTTCTTGCGATCCTTAAAGCATTCAAGAAATAGAAACACTACTTGATTGGAACGGAAAAACCAATTACAGTTTTCACTGACTATTAATACCTTCGATACTTCCACACCTTAAAAGTCTGAAGTATCTATCAAATTTGCTGGGCTCAGAAGTTAGTGGAATACAATTTTCATATTGTATACCGCCCAGGTACAAAGGGTGGAAAGCCTAATGCATTAAGCAGGCAGCCAGAGTACTGTCTTAAGGTGTCAGCTATGCACGGTGAACAAAAATTTGAAACCGGAAACTTTCTTGGTATTGCTAGTAGCGAGAGTAGGTGATGAAGGAGAAGACTAGAATAGTGACAAAGATTTAGATTTTGAACCACGAAGAGGTAGAAAGGAACCTGTAATTAGGGTTAAGAGATTAAGCAAAATTGTATACTTGCCAATACAAGGCACAAGAATAGCGGCAGGTTGTGATCTGTATGCCATAAAAGATGACATTATCCCGAAATATGGACAAGTATTAATAAAAACTGGGATAGCTGTAGGGCTACCCAAAGGAACATATGGAAGAATTGCTCCAAGAAGCGGGTTAGTGGTTCTAAGTGGAATCTCCACTGGAGCTGAGGTAATCAATGCCAACAACACCTGTGAACTCAAGGTCATACTATTCAACTATACTGATATAGACTGCCTGATCAGAATAGGTGATCGCATAGCCCAACTGGTGGTAGAAAAAATCAATACTGCAGATATGATCGAAGTAGATAACTTGGAAGAAACAGAATATGGGACTGCAGGATTCAGAAGCTCCGATACAGCAACAAGATCCTTCATTGTTCAAGAACAGGAATTGCACATTAGTTACCTACAAGCAGTGGCTAAAGACAATGAATACTGGTATGACATATCAGAAATACCTGAAAGAGTTCTAATATCAAATCCCATCATCCTGTAAAAAGGTATGCAGTAATTTAACTCCCAGTTCTTAGACAAGATACAGGCAGCTATTAGAACAGATCTAGCTTGGAAACAACAGAGGGAAGAACTTGTTAAACTACAAGATGAAGGAAAGGATTTTCCTAAGGATTAGACCTGAACTGACAATCTACTATACTATAAGCAAAGACTATTTGTACTAAGCAGCCAGGCACTATATACCAAGATCGTAGAAGGATGTCACGATGCAAAGATTGCAAGACACTTGGAGTAAGAACAAACCTTGGAAATTACCATGTGAGACTTCCATTGGAAAGGAATACCGGATTGGATCCATGACTATGTATGATCCTGCAATGAATGTCAATACAATAAATTACCTAGATACACTAAGTATGGATTATTGCAATCTTTACGAATACATTACACAGTATGGGTATCCATCTCAGTGGACTTTATCACACAACTACTAGAGTCGCAAGGATGCACTCAGATAATGGTAGTAGTTGACTGATTCAAAAAGATGGCACACTTCATTAGACTACAAATATCAGCTACCACTAAAGATATCGTGAATGCATTCCTGAAAGAAGTCTGGAGGCTAAACACTCTGCCAACCAATATTGTCTCAGATATGGACTCAAAATTTGCAGGAGAATTCTGGAAATCCCTGTGCCCGGTGCTGGAAATCAAGTGAAGAATGTCAATAGCATACTATCCTCTAACTGATGATCAAACAAAATTAACCAACCAAGTGCTTGAAGGATACCTTCGATGTTTTGTCAACTATGATCTGGATAACTGGTATTAGCTACCACCAGCTGAACATGCATACAATAATTCCGCTACCAATGCTCACGAGATGTTACCATTTTCTATGAACTATGGATTCTATCTACAGACAGAGTGGATGAAATAGTGAGAAGCTCAAAATCCAGGAGCAATACTCTATGTGAACTGGATTGCGATAATACATGAACAAGGAAGAGGGTCACGAGAAAAAATAAGAGAAGGAATATCAAAATGCTATAACCGAAAAGCGAGACAATAGCATGACTTCAAGATCAGGAACTAAGTAATATTAAATGCAAAAATCATGCATACCCGATGAAAATCAAAAAGCTAAGCCCGCAGCTATACGGTCCTTTCCAAATCTTGGAAAAACAAGAATCATAAACATTCAAGCTCAACATATCTGATCGATGGAATATTTATCCTATATTCCATAGTGCATTACTGGAATCACATCATGAATCAGTTCATAGCAATTATTAGCAATACTCTAATGAACCAGATGATATAGCCAGAGATCCACAATAGGAGGCTGAAAAAATAGTAAGAAGCAAGATAGGTTCTTACAGGAAATGGGTAGGTGGCCGCTATTATGAAAAGCAAGAACTGTGGTACTTTCGTCAAATGGCGGAGGTATTCAGATGATGAGAACACATAGAAGCCAGCTACCAGTATGGAAAATATGGAGGAAGTTGTGGAACGTTTTCATAATGAAAATTTGGACATGCCAGGAAGGGCAGAAGTAAGATAGTAAGGAAAAGGTTTTCCTACTATGGCCAAGTAAATGCGGAAGGTTTCTTACCCTGACTACACTGTGTCTTATAATTTATTTAGAAATGTTATCCAAGTTATAAAAGCATTCAAGGTGAAGCCTGGTAGGAGGGAGCTCATGTTAGGTATATGAAAATCTGAAAGAATAAGTACACCAACCTCATGGTAGGGTAACGGCGCATAGACCCTCAATGTTCTAGAAAACCAATACTTCCCTCTAGCCCCCTTATAGGGCACGCACGTCCTTAGTGAGATATCCAGAGTTGTGTCCTATAACTAAAATGCCACATAAATGAACCCCACTTAATAACACTATATGCTGTAGTTCAGTTGGTATGATTTTTGTATTGGTTTACAAGATCATGTGTTCAACTCCCTCAGTGGTCAAAGTTATTATAGTAATAAATATACTTTGATGCATGGAGTACGATAAAGATACTTGCTCATGGCTGATAAGGAATCATCAAGTAACAGAGAAGAGTTCTTATCAATATAAAATTGTTTACACTTTAAAATCTTTATGTTACCTATTTATCGAGAGGAGCCTTCCTCGACAGATTCCCCGATCAAAGATTTGGCCTATGTCCCTCAGTTATACTGGAGTTTGGTATTCACCTAACAGTATCCCACCTGGTAACCTTCTTCTACTGTTAGATCTAACTTTCCCCATTTTTCCGATGGAATGTGAACTAAGATAGTAGTGAACGAGGTGCATAAGTGTTTGATTTGAAGTTTCTTTTTGTATAGTCTTTTGAAATGTAATGTATTTATAGTTGAGTGCCATCGTCCATTATAGAGATAAGAAGCTGTACTGTATACTTCTTCCTATAGGTATTTCTGATCACTTGGCATCATACATCGAACTATCATGGTTAAGGTTCAGTTAATCCTTTCGGTGACTCTATTTGATTCAGTGTTGTATGCAGGTGATGTAGTGTGTATTACTCCTTTTATGGTGAAGAAGCTGTTGACTTTGTAGTTTATGTATTCTGTTCTGTTATCACTATAAAACCTCTTTATCTTTGTTTCGAATTGTGTTTGGATCAGTTCTCAGAAATGTTTGATTGCCGTTTCTACCCTAGCTTTTGACCTCAGGAGGTAAATCCAACAGTACCATATATAGTCATTAACAAATGTCATGTAGTATTCATTTTTTCTGAGTATAGGTATAGAGATCTGTGCACTTAGGTCAGAGTGGATGTTTTCAAATACTTTCTCGGTTTCAATCACTTTTGATGTTAGTACCTTATGGGTTGATTTTTGTTTTTCGCATAGGTTATAGAAGAACTCTTTTGGAGGAAATAGAGGTTCAATGTATTTATAGCAATCTTTGATCCTACTAGGATGTCTCAGTGTACAGTATCTTTCTTCATAGGATTATACAAGAGCTTTTTCATTACATGTTCTAATATACCATAGATTTTCTTTCTTGTCTACCACTATCAATATTCTTCTATCTTTCTCATACATTCTCTTTCCATCTTTTATCATACTCCCAACTCTCACATCATCTAATCTTGATTTGGAGACCAATGAGTATTTGAAGGATAGAATATAAAATATGTCTCTGAGTACAACTGTATGTGGAGATTTGTCTCAAAGGTGTACACTAATTCTGGCGTTACCATAGCCTGTGGCTATATGGGATCTACCCTTTGCTGTTACTATCTGAATCAAAGTGAGTTTAATATTTTGGAAGTCATCTGAGTTTGATGAAATATGTCGTGATGCTCCTGAGTCACATAATCATGTTTTCGATTCTGTTTTACTATCAATGACTTTCATCATTAATACTGTAACAGTAGCAGTAGCATCTCTATTTGTAGAAGCTGCAGTCTTATTTGTACTTCTCTTATTCTTGTTTTCCTTCTCCTTTTTCAGGCCTTGATACTCACTAACTGTATGGTTGTTGTATTTATAGTTTCATTTCTTGTACCAGTTGTACTCAGCTTTCAAGCCTTTCTGGGTGAACAATACCTTCTTGTCTCCTGTCTCTTCTGATTTTTCAGCTGCACGATCAAGGAAGAAGCTTCAAATGTCCGCTTATTGTGTTTCTTTTCTGGTAGCAAGCATGTTGCATAGGTCAGAAAATTGTCTCTTGACTAAGATCATATGGAACATTCCTTTTGCTACCCCAGAGCATGTGACTGTCCTAAATGCACTTAAGAAATCATCTTCTGTTTTTCCTTTCACTCTAGCATATCACATTGCAAGTCAGTTTCATACATTCTCGAAATCAGTAGTATGATTGTAGATACTCTTTCCAGGAGTGAGTTTGGTTTTCATGATGTCTTCAAGTAATATCATACTGGCAGTAGTAGTTTCTTTGTTGAAGTAGTCTTTCAAGAACTGCTATGCTGTAGTAGCAGCGCCATTCGTAATGTCTTTGAGGAAGATCCCATCAACTTCTTAGATCAAGAAGAACTGGACTTTGTAGTTCTTTTTATCTCATTTGGTTTCTTTATCAGGTGAGGTAGGTGTTTCTTCTGTTCTTTCAAGAGTCCCGTTAATAATGGACCAGAGTCCTGCATACCTGAATCCTATTTCTCACGCTTTGGTCCGGTCTTGGTGATCATGTTGACCATGTAGCTTGGAATAATCTTTCACTAATAGGGTGAAACCATGAGTGGTTCTTTTATTTGATGATTTCGATAGAGACAACATTACTGAATAAACAGACCAAGTGGTTTTGTTGTAATTTTTTGTGGTGTGGTACTTCTATGTCTCTGGTATTTGTTAATGTCTTTTAGTCTTTCAAGGATATCTTCTCAGATAGAGCTTTTATAGGTTTTGTAACACGCTAGTCGGATACTGTCTTGGTATAGGAGACAGATGTAGTCACAGGCTTTGCAATGCCACAATCTGTTCTTGGATGGAGTACGGAACTATTCGTGTGCATCATAGAAGATTTCTTTCATGACAATTGCTTGAGAGGAGGGGAACAGTTTTTAGCAGTTTACTTGTGAAATTATACTTGTAGTTAAGTAGTTCTTTGATGCAGAAGACCTATTGCTAGGCTGGACTCATAACCTGAAAATATTGCAGTGTCTGATAGCTCACTTATAAGTAAAGTATAATATTATAGTAATATTCTTCTTAATTAATAAGATGGCGGTGAGACTTGAATGCAGTATAGTTTAGACTTATAGATGAATTTCCAAGCTTGCGTTAACGAACTATGTAATAAATTTAGGAAAATAATCCATCTATATATACCCATCTCATGTCATGTGAGACCTGCTCCATACCAAGGAAATGTCTATCTATAGTATACATCATGGGTGTGTAACACATGACTGTCATGCACCTATGAGTGATATGAGTCATGGGATGGAAATCGTCTTATCTTAACAGTATGCATAGATTGTCATTACCTTGTTCCGTAGTCGATTACTGCCTCATTTCGGTTCATGTTTATCAAAATATTACCATTAGTCAGCAACATATGGCTGCACTGTACTCACAACTCTTCCCATATTCCCGCTCGGCTGTGGGATACTGGGATACTCAAGTACTATGCTACAACTCTCAATTAATCGAATGCTTAGCTAGATATTATAGCGAGCATCTACCCAGTACTCGAGTACAATAGATACTGCTCGCCTCTTCCGGCATCTGCCCCATACATTCCAGACCATAATCTGAACACCCAAGTCGCGGGCCAGAGACATGCACTTCCTCATCTGTTTAGATGTGCGCTACTGAGGGGACTGTACTGTACGGTACTGTTAGTGCTCAACCGACCTAAGGCAACTACCTATAATACGAACCATCATATCCAAAGAGAACGGCTTCATGCTATCCGTCTTCTATAATCCTCGTCTACGAGTTCCTTAATTTCTCTCTGCCGAAACGACTCTTGATGCGCCTATCTGTCAGGTCGAAGCCTTATCAAAAAGGACTACGAGTACTATTCCATAATACCAAAATCCGGCCCTTTCCCTTGGATCTAGGTGTTATGCAATAGCAGTCCTATTTAAGACCCCCCGACATGGTGAACTGATGCTCAGTCTAACTATGAGGTGATGAGCACCCCACCCCTCCTTTCCATTTTCGAGAGAACAGTTCGAAGGATTAGCTATCTCACCGCAGTCCACTTTGGTGAGGATCTTGGAGATATGCAAAAATTTGAGACATACATATGGGAGCGACGTGGGCAAGTTCCGCAACCTTCTAAAAATGAAAAAGGAAGTGCGCAGAACGTACTGTGTGCGCAGGAGCATACTCCCATTTGCCAGGGTTAGTCCGCCAAGAATCTCAGTGAATGGTCATTTCTGATACGATACGCAGCTACATAAGTCCGTTGGTTGTAAATGAGAGATCACATTGATTATCCTGGCTTTGTGGGATGTGGCCTCTCTACTACGGAGCTACCAAGGCTGATGTTTTCCGGTGTTGATGGCTCATTGCGCTTGCGGATAAGTACTACATCAAGAAGGGAGGGGACTAAATAGTCTATGAACACTAGAATTTCGAATCCACCATTGCACCATGACCTCGCGACTTACTGGAGAAAAATGCAGCACCAAAACACCCGGAGATTGCCACCAGGCACTCTACTGGTGTAGTGAATGTGAGTCTGTATTGTGCGAAAACTGCTGGGGGTTACAGGCAATCCACGAGTCGGGGACCGGTGGCAGAACGAGAGTGAAGAAGAAGAAGCACGAAAAGACCGAACTTGAGGTCGCTGATTACATTCTCTCAGTTCTTGAGCCCGATCTAACTGAAGAGGAGGTCAAGGAATCTCATGTTTCCAATGTGCATACAAGATGGTTCGGGATTCAAATTGATAAAAACCGTTCGGCGCAGGTCTCCCTGAAATCTAAATCCTTTCTCGAGCTGGCCTCAGGATCCGGGAAAGATCCTTCTTCTCAATATCCATGTCTGGTATCCTTTGTGGGAGAAACTGGAGCTGGTAAAAGCACCTTGATTAACGCGATGATGAAGGTATGATTAGTCAATTCATCCGGAAAATGTCCCTCATTTATCGGCTAACTGAGAATATAGTCAGTTGGGGCAACAAAGATTGACGAGACCACACCTGTTATTGGGACTAAGATTGATAGTCCCACTAGTAGTGATGTTCATCTTTTTCCAGATCCAAAATCTCTGCGCACTTCTCGGCCTGTATTTTTTGCGGACTGCGAAGGCTTTGGCGGCGGGAATGGTGCTCCACTTGCCGCAAGAGCAAAGGAGAGTAATAAAAAGTTCAAACTCAGTTACCATCCCCATCGTGCGATGACACGCAAAAGGGAAATTGTCACTTCCGAGATGTGCACTCGTCAGTGGGCTGTGGACGAACTATACCCGCGGATCTTGTTTACGTTTTCAGATGTTGTTTGTCTTGTGAGCAAGAATTTCCGGTAGGAGCAATCCCAGGAAAGATTGAAGTATTTAGACTAATGATCGGTGCTCCCGGGTGTAGCAAGATCGAAAATCACATCGTCGACCTATTGACTTGGGCAGACAACGTTTTTGAAAGATCTCTCAATCAACCGATGTTACCAAAAGCAATCATTGTTGTTAATGGAGTGGATAGCAAGGCAAGCTTCTGGATTCCTATCGTGGGTGTATGTGGCTCGATGAGTTTCTGATGCCGACATCCGTTCTAGAAACACGCCGGCGATGATTGGTGGGACGTGGATAAGGTAACAAAGAGGCAACTTAAAAACCACCGGGATCGCATTAATCTTTTTTTGGAACCGTCTGGCCCCGGCTCTACACGGCATTCCACCGATGGGACCAATCCACGCATCCCTATTTCACACGATAATGTAGCAAAATTGGCCCATCAGTGGCGCACTGAGCGCAAGAAAACAATAAACTCACTCGAGGATCTCATTTTGTGTTATTATAGCGATTTCAAGATCATATGCATACCTTCAGCTTGTGATCCCCCTCACATTATTAACAAGCAGTATACTAAACTCAGTGAGCTTATCACAATAGGAGCACGAGATTCTGAGGATGCTAGGAAGCTAGCAGGACTTTTGATGACAAGTGAGGATCTAGATTACTATCTCGAGCAAGGCTTTGAGCATTTCAGTACTTCGAAATTACCCTTCAACTTCTTGCAAGCTGCGATACAGGCCAAGCCGGTCTCTATTGGTTTCTCGGATCACCTTCTCAGAGCAGCCCTTACCCTTTTGAGGCAACGACCAAATGATAGTGGAGGTCATCTACTTGGGAGCCTGGCCCCGATTGTTGCATCAAGTATATTCTTAGATGTGATAAGAACGAGGATTCCTTATAAGGGTAAGACATATCCCACAAGATTGTGTTGAACACAAGAGCCTACCTAGTAACATATGAAATAGGAAATTCAAGTCACATATTTGAAAGATATCGTGAGCAGTGTGGAATTGCGCAGAGAGAATTGTACCAAAAGCATTGGCGCTGCGAGGAGAGAGATCGTCATGCGAACAGGTGTGTCAATCACCAAAACGGACACACAAAAGGGCACCAGAACCATAAGGGAAAGGTTTTTAGGGCGGGAAACTTTAGGGCAACCCACGAATTGGACTCTGTAGACCAGATTGAGTTTTTTAACCAAAATATCATAACTAATCTACATTGGATATTCAAAGATTGGGAAGAGAGACTACGTGGGATTGATGGGCCTAAAGAGGATAAACGAGCTGCGCTTGATCTCCATTTGGAACGGACCTCAATGCTGTATGGTTACAGCGGAGCAGATATATCGCCAAAATTGACGAGCCACACTACTTGTTTCTGTTGCCTCATATCAACCCCCTTACATCCCCTATTCTGCGGACATGTCATCTGTCAAGAATGCCTCGAATGCTTTGCCAAGAAGGAGCAGAATTATTTTCAGTTGAGCAGATGTCCCCTTCACAACGGCCGCGAATGGGCACCCCCATGGAGGTCAAGTCTTGGTCCCCCAACCACCGGGCTCAGAATACTCTCCTTAGATGGGTATGTCTGATTTTGTTTTACTTCCCACGTACTGGTTGCTCACCTTCTCCTCATTTAGCGGCGGTGTAAGGTCGATAGTTCAACTTACTATTCTTAAAGAGCTGGAACTGGCCATCGACCTTGGGGTAAATATTGTAGACTTCTTTGATTTGATCATTGGAACCAGGTACGTTATTCGCCCTCTGATTTTATTGTGATAAAGAGAATTATTAAAGATATTTTATAGCGGTGGTGGGATCGTGGCAGCTGGGCTTGGGATTAGGAAATTTCCGATCCAAGAATGCATCGAGAAGTTTCATCAAGTTTCTAAGCAAGCATTCACCAAACGGACTGGTGTTGGCAGTGTATTGGGGCCACTCATTGAAGCACAGCACCGCAGCAGGTACAAAACTACAAATGTGGCGGATGCGCTGCAGAGGGCTTTCGGGGAAAACGCAATACTTTTCGGGGGTCAGCGGTACCCAACACGTGAGTCAACGACACGCGTTGGCGTCCCAGCAACTACCGCCAGCCGCCGCACTTTCCTGCTAGCAAACTATCAGCGACCTCAACCTTCTTACGGTACGCTAACCAAGATCTCCGTGCACAATATGTGGAGGTACTAAATATCTATGGCACTAGTTGGCCGTACTCGATATACCTTTTATAGGGGCGAAACAGCAGAGGAGGAATTAAAAGTTTGGGAAGCGTGAGTATCTACTACTATTCCAATTGTTATGTACGGAAAGGCTAATGTTTTGTGAAGTCTTCGAGCAACCTCGGCTGCCCCAAGGTATTTCAAATCGTTCTACCACAAAGCTTCAGGGCATACGTTCTATGATGGTGCTATCACATATAACAATCCTGTCTTTCTAGCAAATGCTGAGCGCAAAATAATTTGGCCCGAGCAAAAAGAAAGAGATCCAGACATTCTACTCTCAATCGGCACTCTTTGGAGTGACCAAGATGAGTCTGGTTCAGAATTGGTGGACCGGATTAGCTCAAAAGCAATATTTGGTCTGCCCCGGTACGCGAAGAACCTGCTCGGTATTATGGTGGGCGCCGTTCGTGACGATTTGGATTGCGAGAAAACGTGGTCCAGTTTCTACGACAGCCTTAATATAGCGGAGGAGGATGGATATCGGAAGAAAAAGTATTGCCGCATTAACCCTAAAATTCCCAACAAGCCACCCCCCTTGGATTCGGTATCTAGCTTGGACGATTTACAGGCCATCACCCGAAAATATTGCTCGACATCTCCCGAGATCAAAAATGTCGCTTCAACACTCGTAGCCTCCCTCTTTTACTTTGAGCTGAAAAGTGCCAAAGAAAGTACGCCAGCAGGGTGCTGGACGTGTGAAGGTAAGGGATAATTAGCCCTTCTTGTCAAATACTTATTATAAGCTACAATAGGTGAGATTCTATGCCGACTTCCGCCAAATAGTGGCTCCCTTAAGACGTTGTGTTACCGACTCTGCAAGCTGCACGGGATCGGTGATAATCACCAACCCTGGTTCTACATTACAAGTATTCACTATGAGCACCGGCAATTGTGCAAGGTCCTGGGGTCTGCTCTGAAAGTCTCGGAGGAAGTTTCAGCGGGAGGAAGCTTCTGTTTACCGGTAACATTTAAGAAATGGGAATGGGATGCGTCATGTCGAATATATGTCTCCCTTGATGACCCTAAGGGTGAAGGTTTCCTCATCAGCGGTTTTCCAAGGGATCCACTTAGAGACAGAACTTGGTGTATGATACAGTACTCCCATCCGCAGATGGTTTCGAAATCTGTCCGCTGACTTCGGCCAAGCTCTCTATAGGAATTTCCTAACAGGCAAGCAGGAGGACAAAGAGAGTGAGCCTAGGGTAAGGCGTATTGTATCAACCCGTAGTTTGGGCCATCTTCCCGGATCCCAGAAGGCCACAAGCCAATTACCTCTCGACACCCACAAAGGCCCGGGCGACGACACCGATGACGAACTTAGTCGCCCTCTAACTTGTTAGGATTGGATTGAGGAGTCAGGGCAGAGGTGTCGGTCTGAAGATGGCTTAGAATTAGCCGAATAAGGTTGCGGATTGCAACTAATCGTCAGGGTCTAAATTTTTACTGATGAAGATTCAATTTTGGAAAAGGGTCTTCTGGAGAATTTCCTTAATAGTGTATCTAAGCATTCCTCCTACACAAGTTCTTTATTTGATATATCCCAAAGCTTTTTCAGCCGTCGTCATCTACAATTCTGATGCCCTTTTGATGCTCGAGTACAGTACAACCCATTTATTGGGAACAATGTTAGAAGTTGGGAATACGGGGGAAGAGTCGTGAGGGATTAGTGAGAATATATGGTCACAAACATACCCCTTGCGTTTCCCTCATAATCTTCTATGACTCCAAAGGTTCCTTTATGATTCCCGCTGTTTTCCCCCCATCCTAGGTAATTCGGTTTTGCTGTTACTATGGCGTACGGTCGTACAGTCACTAGACAAACGTCCCTGCGAAACGAGGTTTCCGTTTGCCCCCCGAACGGGGCCCATCCCGACACAGACCATCAATCGCACAATACCAAGACCCCCCCCCCTTTTTTTTTTATAGTAGCAATGGAATCTCTGGAAAAGCGAAATTTCCCCTCACTAAGGTATTTGCCCTGTGACTGCAACAAAAGCCATCGTGGCGGACAAGCTCCAGCAAGGCTCGGAGCTACCATATCCATACGCATAAGGATCAATTACTGAAACGGTCTTGGATACACGTCTGGCTCTTGTAGGCTCTGTCCAACCTCTTGTATAACCTTAATTCTCGCTTTTGTACATGAAACCTACTCCTCACGCAGCTTCGCCGCCCTTTCATGATACTGCAGGTTTACAAGGTGCTTGTGCCTGGTGCACGCTCCAGGTCTAACTACTCCCCCTTCCTCGTACCAAGCTACCCAAACCCCAAGGGGCCCAAAGGTAGATCTGGAGTCCAAATGCCTTCTCCAGGCCCATGCGATTATTTGCTCTCGGACATCAGCTATCAATCGTGCCGTAGCAACGCGGTTGTCGGTTCCGGTACTTGAATAGGTGATTACCGATATTCTTGGTGACCTCACGAAGTGACGGATGTTTCCTTGTTAGGTTCCGACGGAGCCGTGAAGTGGAGGGAGAGTGTAGTACAGAATCGCCGAAGATGTAGAGCCCACAGCAGGCCCCCAACGGTCCAGAGAGGGTACGGTTTTCCCCTCGGTGGGCTTGTTACATAGCGATACACTGCTGCTTGAAGCCCGTGGGTGGGTGCCCTACTCCGTCTCAACACAATACTCGTAGTCAATATCTAACCGCGGGATCACGCCAGATACGACCAGTGTCCGGCACTTTCTAGTCAAATACTTCCAAGTAACCCCCCCTCTCCCTGTCCCCCCTTCCTACCCAGGTATCGGGCTTCGTCCACCGGTATCCCCGACCCCTGGCTGACCATATGCCTTTGTGCCGTCCGCTTCGTTCCGGTCATGCGTTTCCGTTTGGTGGCATGTTTAGGCCCAGTGTCTGGGTACTGGTATCCTGGTATCGTATGACATGTTTATTTTGCCGTAAAAACCCTTAATGATCCACTATCAGATTATCAGCAGCCCGTCAGCCCATGATGGGTTTAGTTAGGTTAAGGGAACTTTGGATACCGGTTATCGAGATGTAGCCTAACTAGTGGCTAATTAGGTAAAGCCCAATCATATAGTTTGACTTTGAAACTACTTTTTTTTGGTCATGTTTTATAGGTTAGGGTTACTGTAACAGATGAAGGTGGCCGAAACAGAAAAAAGGTGAAATCCACTGACTTCAATTATCACTCATATTACTTCTATATCTGGCTATCTTTTTGAGTTAGGTTTGAGTATTTCTATAATTAAGGAAGGACGTCCAGATGACGGGTGGAATGGAATTAAGTCAGCCTTTGTCTTGGGAAAAATGTTATCCTGCAATTTCACAAGTATTCCATTTTGTTTATAATATAGCTATTAAATATTTTTTTGTATGATACTTCAAAACAATATTTGGCAGAAAATAGTATGACATTCCTGACATCTCTTTAGCCTATTCATGATGCCCTGTAGTGTTCATTGCTTTATGTACCGGTGCGGGAACCGTGCTAAGAAAACGCTAATCCTTCTCAGGGGCTTTTTGTCTCAGAATCCGGAGGTTACAAGGCTGGCGGAGATGGTGGACCACCGGTATATAAGATTTTTTTTACGGTATGGGTCTTGGGGTTCATAATCGCAATCGTGCCAGGTGCCGATTTAAGTGCAATCGTTAACACGCGACCGCCATTGCATATGATTGCCACTCCATCAAGTGCTACGCGCTCTTTATATTCAGCGGCGATGTGAAGGGCAGAAAGGATGGCCCCTCATCGGACATGTTAGACAAGACATTATCAATTTTCATTTCTCCTACACTCATTTCTTTATCTGTTTCAATCCTATAATCCCATCTTCACTTCTCCCGCTCTGGCCTCGTAGGTGTAACTCTAGGGAGCCCGGCCGTGGATTCAATTCACCGGCACTTACTGAACTCATCTGCGAGTCACCTTTTTGAGACGGGCTACTCACCACAACTCATCTTTCCAGCCCGCATTGCACGAGCTGTAAACCACTTGTTTTAGCAGTGTTGAATCGGTGGCTTAGGGCCTCCATCCCCTTTAATATTGATAACGTGCAAGTTCTCTTGTATCAAAAGTTTCCTGTTACTGAAGATCCAAGTTGGCGAACCCCGGGAGGGGGGGGCGGGTGAAAATCGTTATTCTCATTTCTCTCTCGAGACGGGTAAAAGCGGACATTTGGGGAAATGGGAAATGGCGAATGTGTCCTACCCACAGGTTACTAGAACCAATCCTAATCTCTTCACTCGAGACACATCGTCAGATCAGCTGTTACCGGGGGGGTCCCATGAAATTGGAGATGGAGAAAATCATCCTCCGTCAGCCGGCGAGGTCCGGGGCAGAGGATTTGTCATCTTCGTTTCAAGTGATTTCGGGTGAGAGTACGGTAGTCGGTTTGGGAGCGGTATCACCATTTCTTGTGTTGGAGGAGAGAATCTGTCCCACCGGATTTTCTATAATGTAAGTGTTGACTTAGACCTGGTGCATGGTACGGTAGCCAGTCAACCTTTTATACGTATTTTTAGAAATTTGAAGCCCCAAGCCAACCATCCCATACCAGGGGTTATTGGGCGGACAGGATATGGTATGGGTGCAGACGCCAATGCAGATAAACGCATGAGACACAATTTTCTCGTTGGCCATGTTACTCGTTCGAATGCCAGCCGTGTGGAATGTTGTGGTAATGTCGATTGGATACCAACTACCGTACCGTACTCGAGCAATGTTCCCGGTGGTGCATCAGAGGAGTGCGTTTCTTATCCAGATTCCGCCCCGAAGTGAAAAGCCCAGTTGCGATTGACATATCAAACGAGCAGTCACCAGTGTGTACAGTGCAGTACAGTACTACACACTGTTACCGACCAGTCGGGGGGGGGGGGGGGTTACACAGTACAATTAATCACGTTGTGACAGATACTTGGCGTCTTTACTTACTATGATACTCCCATCCAATGTTTCCATACTCCGAAGGCGGCGCGGGTGCAGTTCCCCGGGTATCTTTCAGGCCAATAGAGCCCAACAAAGTCTTGACGAAGAATCTAGAGAGTAATGAAAGAAGGGTACCGGTATACCCCAAGGGCATAGCACCCATAGTTTAGAGAGGATTTCTCCCCGCTTACTCAAGAGTGGTACCTGTGTGCTTCCTCCAACAACCTGATCACCGTACCTCGCATATTGTGGCGTTGGTTTCAATGCGCATATAGCCCTTCCCTCATGTACCCGTACCGGTTATGGGGCAGATAAAAGTGAGAAAAGCGGTGTCATGGCATTCAGATGCTTAGTCGGTTTTTAAATGTTGGAACTCACGTTTTTAACAGGGTTTGGCTGTAAGCTGCACGAGTAAAAGTGGTGAAGAACCGGCAGACACTTTCACGTTGCAACGAGAAGCGGCTGGGGTGAGACCTGTAATTGCGTCAAGATCGGATCCTTGAAAGGGTTAGCGAGACCGCAAAGAGTAACGATGTGGCGCCCCATTGCGATTTCGAGACAAAGGCTGGGATAAAAGTCTTATTTCCAAACGCACTTCGCGCCCAGTTGCCCCCTGCCAGATAACGCGGTGTTATTGGACAAGGACCGGTTAATGGATTGCTCGCTGTTGGGCGGTGAAGGGGGGGGATTCTGAATGCCGGGTTACCCGGGGATGGATCTGGGGTGGCTTGACCAGCAGCAGCAAGCATCACTTGAAGTGTTGGTAGGTATTAATAGCAATGGGACAAAGGTCAACCATGTCCATTTGTCCTCAGCGGTGGAACACACAACGCATTGCAGATGACGCGTGGGACAACGCCGGGGCTGGAGAGGGGCAGGGGGGTGTTGAGATTGCTTATTTCCTCTGAAGGATCCACTGTGCTTGAGTGCTCGAACAGAACCGGGTAACTCCACTCGTAGGCAACAGCCAACGCTCTCCCGGTTTCCAATCCTTCTTGCCCTTTTGAGGGGCACGCACCGTGCAGCATGGGTCAGGTCCCCTGGTGGGGAAGATTGGAGAGGATTGGCAGAAAGCAGGAAAAGGAAAATAAAAAAAGATCATTTTTCGCCAAGGATCTCTTTTACCATGTCTTGTCAGTTGTCCACTCTCCCCCGTCGCTTTTTACCCATGAACAACGCCAAAAATCTTGCCGAAACGGGTTAATGGTAATCCACTGCTTTCACCAACGCTCAGCCTACGGTACAGTATCCATCTCACAAGCCTTGATGATCCACACTTCGCTGTTCCCATCCCCCTCCAGAAAAAGAACGAGCCCTTAGTCTATGCGAGCAGAGAAAAACTGCACCGCGCAGTGAAAGCCCCTAGGGCGGTTGAGAATGCGGTGGGCGAGTGATATATTGTGATATTAGTAACCGGGAATTGACCTTTTAGCCGGGCTCGGTGGGGCTGAAATACAACACCGCTACTTGCGCCAATTAGAAGCCCCCCTTCATCGAGCCCAGAATCCCATACCTCAATCACAATCAGCCATTACCGCCGGTACCTACCCTACCCCTGGACCTCTACGAGTACTCGAGTACAACCGGGCCTTGACTTGATTCCCCCACCCGCTACCCACCCACTAGCTCATTTTCGGACAGGAAAAAGTGCAATACCGGTATGTCAGCAAATAGCACCAGTCATCCCAAAACCCGATTCGCTTGTTGGTTCCCAATCCGGCCCTGGTGAATATTTTGGGGAGTTATGGTTTGCGGATCCCCGCATTGGAAGTACAGTACTTGAGTACCGGTACTTGTCGCCGGAGCTAAAGGAACAAGTTATGAGTGTTTGCTGCACTTGGGTGCCTGTAAAAACCGGAAATCCACTCGCAAGGATGGCAAAACAGGGATCAGGTAACTAGGCATCTTGAACAAGGTATCATACGTTGTAAATTTACTAGACGAAATATATACAGGTATCATGATGATGTTGAGTAGGTGGCCAATATGAAGTGAATTAAGGTGTGGAGGTGCAAGTGAGAGAAGGGGGATACAGTTTGTTCTAGCATCCCAAGCTCCTGTCATCTGTTTCACTGGATTCTGCCACCTGTGGCTCCACCCCCCCCCCCGCCCCCCCGCAACATACTTGTACCGGCACTATGGGTTGTTCTTGGTATTTCCAGATTTTGTCATCCTCTGCTCACTAACCCGTGTGACAGGTGCATTGATTGGCCTTTCTCATTTTTATGGACACACCCGACACTCGAGTGCATGGGAACCGTCTGGGAGGTAGGGGATGTGTGTCTGGGTCTATTAGGACAGCCTGCAGCGGTTCCTGGCATGCCTGGATGGCAACGGGTGTAGTGGGAGGGGTATTATCAAGGTGTGGGTGGATTAGGAAGGGGTTTATCCACAATTTTTGTGGCTGCACGGGATTGGTTGGGTGCCGATCTGGAGCGGGTTGCCTTCTCTCGTTTACCGGTACTGTACTCTGCCAGTTGAGGTGGGGTGTCTTCGGTAGAGCCTGCGCCTGTGCTGCTTAGTCACGTAGTATGATCATCCCCGTACTAACTACCCCCGCCTGCTCAATTCCAAACAAAAATTGTTCTCAGATTTTCACTACTAGTACTCCAACCGTCACTAAAAATCACACCCCTCACGTTTTAAAAAGATAAATGCATTAATAATTAACACACACACACCCCTCCCCATCGTATCCTACGACAGCCATCATCGATCGTCATGGTCGTGAAAAGATGGCGCCAAAAATTATTCCCTCCAACAAGAAACCGCACAACTTCATAACACGGAAAAATACATATCTATCATAATCAAACGGTCCTATACCAGTTCGCCTCTGGGTCGTTGAGGCATTCTCCTAACCGGACGTCTGTTTCAATTAGTGTTGAGCACTCAGGAAGGGGCAATGAAGGGTGACATACGCTGATACCCAGCGGTTTTACCGATCCCGATCTGGTACTCTGTCAACGAAACCACAGTCTGTTCATGGATGTCATGTCTATCTCTCTGGTCAGTTACCCGTGCAAGAAATCTTGGGTAATTCAAAGAGGAGGGGGGTAATACGCAATAGACATAAAGTCAGTATTCGCCGGGCTGGTGCCTACGACCGCATTACGGACAATACGTTTGGAGTTCTCAATCAGCGTCGGAGAATCATTATTGTAGTCGTCGGTATCCAAGTCCCAGATTATGACGTGGTAACCTAGATCATTCATTGTTTTCTTGCAAGCGTTCCCGCAGCGGATATAGGGCGGACGCATGTAGGTTCTGGTATTCTGTTAGCTAGGGACAGCCATCAATAAGGGGTGATGGGAGGCTCACGGGGCTTTGCCGACTATAGTGTGCATGTTAGCCACGTAGATAGATTATTTGGATGGAGGAACATACGAATTGTCATCAGCGCCTGCTCTAGTCTTGTCATTTGGAATCTCCTGTTGGCCTCGTTGAGGCTATCCAAGTCCGGATGGTCCCAGCTTCACCGATTATATTAGCATGCGACAGATATACCCAGGGAAGACCGCATACGTATGAGAAGCAATTTGATGACCCTCGCTATAGGCTCTTTGGATGATACTTGCCCACTGAGAACCCGGCGCGTCAATCGCCCCTTTATCAAGGTTGTTCCCCCTAGAAGCACATTAGTTGAATCCAATGCTCAATTAGAGAAAGGGTAAAACGCACGTCACAAAGAACGTAGCCTTTACATTATTGCTCTTCAATTTGTCCAGCAATTGCCCGGTATAAATCCACGGCCCGTCATCATAGGTTAGTGCAATTGTACCAGGTTTGTTGCAGCTGTAGATGTCCATGCCGTAGGGTACGGCTCCGGGCTTCTGACGGGGACCCGGTGATGGTGTAGGTGTCGATGTAGATGTGGATTTGGATGTGGATGTGGATGTAGGTGTGGATGTTCCGGTCGGGGCTGTAGTAGGAGCTGTAGTAGGGGCTGTAGTAGGGGCAGAACTAGATGATGAGGCGCTATTGCATTGTCCGTAGAGGGGTTGACATCCAGCACCACAGTGGCCGAGGGTGTCTCCGCACCAATTGTACTGTGAGCAGCACTGGTATGGACCCGCTATTGAAGAGCAGGAGTAGCCCTTGAATTGAGGACCACAGCGACCGTCCGGGGAGGTTCTAGCAAACAGTGGCTCCTTTGGTAGCCCGGAGGCAAGTGCAAAGAAGAGAGAAAGAGAGGCTGAAAGCAAGACCTTATTGGCTATCATATTGGCAAAGAGTTGATGCTATTACTTAGAGAATGAAGAGAAAGAGCAGAGGGGGGGGGGGGCTGTATTTATTACCTTTACTATAGTAGGAGAAGGAGGGAGACTTGGGTATACTACCACCACACTGATTGCACTGATTCACCACCGCTCACACGGCCGAGTTGTAGTTGGACATAGGCTGGCAATTCCGATACAAAGTCACCAACTTCAACTAGGCCATGCTGGTAGAAGGCCAAGACTTGCGTTTCCCACAACCGTGTACCATACCGCACTCGTCTGATATGCGGTGCAGGTACCTTAATACAGGGTATAATATCTACGGAGGGTAACATCTTGTACTCAAATATAATTAACTATATTCGATACCGGTAGTTTATACAAGTATCACTCTGTGCGACCATCGGAACCTGATCCTGTCAATAGCAGGGAATTGGATTCCCTGTTCTGAGACATGTTCAAGCCACACATCACTCTTCTACCAATTAGGTTAAAATACCGAATCATCTGGGGCATGGCTGCACAAACCTATGCACGGGACACTGCAGCGGGCAAGGAAGGAGCCCTATTCAAATGAAAGAACCATGCAAAAAATACCGGTACTGTTAGTACGATTTGTTTACTTGAGGTGTACAAGTACTTTCTACTCAAGAGTATGCTCTCATTTGTGATCGAGGCGGAAGATCTTCCCTCTACAAGAGGCTCTACGGCGGGGGAATGAGCAGCCTTTTCGGAACCATCAATTATAATATTTCGGGGGCTACTCGTGCAGCCGGGCTTGGGGTGGATATCCGGGATGGCAATTCCCATATGAGGTGACCAGTTTCAACTCGGCCCACGAATAGATTATGGCGCATTGGCACATATACACCCGAGGGGCCAATTAACCGTCCAAACGAAATCCCCTCCCTGGACTGCGGTGGTTGCAACTGAGCCCATAATTGCCAGAAAAAAGAAAGCAAAAAAACGATCACGATTTGGTACACGAGTTAACGTGGTTGTGCGTTGGTCTCCCCATACGGTCAAAGTCGGAAGAGGGGTAGACTTCAGCCACCCCTTGGCCAGCGCGGTTTGAGCCGATATAATTGCCCTTTAAAAAGAAACAAGGGGGTTGAAGTGGAGCTTTCAGAATCCGAACCAGTGCTGTCCGGCGACAAAACACGGTATCGATATCGGTACGGACGGCATCCCTCTATGTTTCTTTTTCTCTCTCCCCCCCCCTTTTTTTTTGCTCACCGGGGTACCGATGGGTAGTGCCTCTTCTGTGAGTAAAGGCATCGTTCAGTGCGTTCCTGCCTCTCCTGCTTCGTCCTCATCCGAATCGGCAGGAAATTCACAAAATCGTTATTTCTTTTGCCCATCACAATGGCCAGAGCTCCCCTTGCGTCTTCTTGGGTGTTCCCGGTTAGATGCGAGTGATACTACGTGTTCATTAAGGCAAGGTGTGCTGGTATGCGGGCGGGGGTCGCCGCCAACACAAACAATCAGAGTACCCCGTACCGGTATGGCATTCCGCCCAAAAGAGTTGCTTCTGCTGAACCTCACTTGCGCTAATCAATAGTATCAGTAGAAACGTCATGAAGCATATGAAGGAAAAATTGAAGTCCGGTATAAATAAATTTATCAGCACAAGCGATTTCTAGTAAACAACAAGTCATTCTGCCCCCTCCTGAATGTCCGCACTTTAGGCGAATCCCTCTCAATCGTTGTCTTGGGTGTGGAACACCAGTGCCCGGATTTCAATACTTTCTCTCAGCCTCGGATTCTCCGGAGACGTAGGATCCTTGAACGCGGTATGCGGTGTTACTTGGGACGTGTGAGCAACTAAGTATGCAGTTCCAACGCTATTTTAGGTCTCACCTCTGGCTCTATCAGTCTTGGTGTCAAAACATTTTATCAGGATAACTTCGTCATTCTGCTGCCTCGACTTGTAATACCTGTATTCCATGTTCTTAGCAGCCCTGATCCGGGTACCAGTTTTTAACAGTTGTGCGCTTACCATCTGTGCCCTGGATTATACAACACGCTGTAGGTTTCCCCGGTGTGGCCGGGGTATAGAAGGTCTGTAGCGACAAGGTCCTCTAGGTTAACCGAGCGGTAGTCTGCTACTGCCAGCGGGTGGTCTTCAATCGGCCCAACCAGCGGCCTCCAAACACTGTGAATATAGTCAATATTATGACAGGGAATGGAATACCCTAATGCACTGTGAAAGATTTACTTGATAATCTGCACGCGACCTTTCAGCAGCCCCTCCGCCTCATCGGGAAGGTGACGCTTCACTCTCCCGGCACCAGCACTCGGAGCTCTGAAAATGTCAGCCCTGAATTGTGGAGCGGGTATCAGGTGCACAAACTGGTCAACATGGACTCGCAATGCTGGTTGCCTCGCTCCCACCGGTCCACGGCCGTCGCTAGGGTACTGCGGGATCCTCTTGCGTACAGTATGGTCGAAGATAAACACTCTGTCAGCGCCCGTATGTTTCTTCAGCAGCTCCTCAATTTTCGGATAATATTTCCTTTCAATTTCCTCGTCCTCGTTATTCCTAATGTGCTGAATTATCTCATCGGGTACAGCGTTGTGGACGAATTCGAACCCGCTCTTGTCCAACGAGAATAACCTTTCATGGCCTCGGACATCGGTGACCTCGTGGGGGTATGCTTCGTGCTCTACATTACTCGATTCGAACACTCCCGGAACAGTCACGCTGACGAAGGTGGGCTTCGCGGTGAAGCCGGGCTTCAAATACCAAAGATTTGTTTGAACTGTATTCGGTTCCTTGAGTTTTACAACTTTATCGTAGTCGCTTCCTTTGACGGTAGTGGTGGTAATCATTTCGTGCGCGGTGCGTCTGGCTGTCAGGTTGTTTGGTATGAACGTCAGGGTACCCCTTCTTCAATTCCACAAGGCGGCTTCAGAGGAACCAACCTTTATAAACCCATCCTGACATTCGCATCCGAACCGAAGACGAAATGGATTTCAGATCATCGGGGGAAGAACCAAGGGGTGGCATAACGACTCCGCCTGGGTTATGTTTTCTGGATATCGTAGCTTTTAGACGTTTATATTATCTTGGCCTGTCCCCTGAAACGAATAAATTGGTCGGAAATTCGTCTAGATTGGACGAATGGGGAAACACCGGACTCCTTTATGCCTTGTCAGCCAAGTATGTTTTTTCGTATTTTCCTAATGTTAATTTCCCCTCTAGGCATGAGGCGAATTTTGTGGGGCTGGACAAGTATCCTGGTTTTGCTTCACACTAGTGCTTGATATGGTCCGGTTTTCCCGGGAAGAGTGGCACGGGTACCCAGCGTTTCGACAGCAACGAAATTCGGAGATATCTTCTTGTGCTACAGGATCAATGCCCGATATTTTACTCCAGATGTGCTGACCACAGTCCCGTTGTACATGTAAACTGTTCATTAGACGAAACAGGGTATAGGTGTCAACGTAGAAGATAGCATCATTAATCCTGCGGTATCCGAGGTTGCGGGGCTTCCCCACCGCTTTTCCAAGGATTAGGGTGCTTGTAGAGGATCGGGTTTCCCATAGAACTGGAGGGGGGTGATGGGTGGTGTTTGTGTAACTCTTCGGTGCCCGAAGGACAAGCACTCACGGCGTTTGCGAACGGTGTTAGGGCTCGGAAGGTGTGGTAATGTTGAAGCCGAGGGACAGTATCGATGTAGAAAATCGAGGTGTTTCCCAGAGTCTCCTATCCGATAAAAACTGGTTGTTAGGAAAACGGCTTGGAGGGGGTCTTTTTTTGAAGTGTTTATCCAAGCACCAGAAAAGTGGGGAAGCGGGTGCACAAATAAATGCGAAGGAAACCAAAAAACGGGGCCAGTGATACCTATATAGCCTTTCAGGACAAGAATGAGCTGCGTCATCACATTGACTCACCCAAAGAACCAAAGCAAAGCAAAGCAAAGCACTCAGGATCGGGATGCGGTCGCATAACACGAATATCCAATCAACAGAATGGAAAGTATTATCATCATGTAACTACTAGGATTATTCAACCAGCAGTACTCGTACAACATGCAACCATCTCCGCCCCCCTCCATAATTTACCCTCATGGAACTAAAATATCACGAAGGAAGCAAAATCTGTAATGAAGGGCAACTTTATATAATAATTATGCATATTCGGAAGTGCTGTACCGGTACTTGAGACCATCCAAGACACCATTCAATCCCCTTCGACCGTCACCACTTCCCAAACCGTAATCCCGAACCAGCGCCAGTATGCTCAAGGAGTCCTATTTAGCTCCATAGGTTGTGTGAGGGTTGTACCCCAAATAGAGCTTGGTTCTGGAACCGTCGTCTATCCCTGCTGCTGGGGTGGGAGGTTGACCCCACCACCACAGAGGGGTTCGTATCATACTTGGTAGTTGGGAGGGAATTTTTCTTGTCATTTTTAACCTTACGCCTCATCCCAAAGCCTATCAATGCGGTGACGGAGAAAGAAACCCCAAGGTAAGGTTAGTAGCTCGATCCTCCGGAGCTAGATAACTTATTGTGTAAGTAATGGAAACCCGCATGGCGATGATAGCAGCCTCAAAAGCGGCATTACAGGAGTGGGGAAAAGGAGCCTCGGTCTCCCGTGCATCTGTATTAGAAAGGAACCTTCCAATGGGACTAAAACCAGATATATACACTGTTGTTAGGACGAAATGCCAGATGAGAGTGTATGTCAAACACAGAGCCTTTGGATACTAGACTGTGCGGGTTATGGGGGAATGAGGGATAGAGCTTAGGACCATTGAAATGAACAGTATCGGTCACAATTTCTACCCCAAAATGATTACCTGGACTCACTGTTCCCATCAATACCGACAACCCAGTGAAGGGAGAAAAGATATTGGCATCGTGATTGCATAATCATGAGGATAGCCATGTTAGTCGACGTTGAGTGGAGGGGCGGTAATGACACCCTTTTGCGGGTCGGGAGATAGATTGTGGCACCCAGTAGGGATAATGTGAGGATAAAATTAATTAAAGCTTTTAAAAAACATATAAAGGGGCGACTTGGGTTGAATGAAAGTGGCTCTCTTTTGCCGTTATGCATGTGAAGGAGGGAAAGTGGAATTCATGGTATATTGTTTGGAACCAGTGAATGGTACTGTCGACGGCCAGAAGAGGCGCATAGTGTACTTGTAGTGTACAGTACTCGTACAGTACAAGTATAACCAAAACCCTTTCGGGTAAAACTTGTATTCCGGTGCATTACGCGCTTGTGGGGGGTTAAAGTTACAAGTACCTCAGATCGGGTCGCTTGGAGGCTTTGCTACTTTTTCAATGTGATGTTTACAAGCACAGGGGTTCTAATATCGGAAAAATCAATCTCTTATTTAAAAAGTCACGATTTTAGTTGATCCTATCGCCTTATCCGATAGCTTGATTACCGTGGGCGAGAATCATTAATTACCGTAGCAGGGTCGCCAGTTCCCCTTGCTCAAGTAGACAAGAGTTATGCACTTTGTCTGAATGGGGATACCTCCGCTCGGGACTTGATAAATGATTTTCAATTGTAACCTGGTATACGGTAGAACCTAGAACAATTGGGCTATGTCGTTCGGGCTGCCGCTTCCGGTAAGGTTTGGTTCGATTTTTTGTCTTTCAGAGGGTAGGGTGGCCCAACTTTTGCCGCGGCTTTGGACCTTTTCCAGAGAATGTAATTTTGGACTGCTTAACTTGGCACGCGGTTCAATTTCTTGAGATTTCACGCTACACGTATTGATTTATTAGCCGGAGAATTTCGGAAAGGGTATAGAGTATCTGGAACACCCCTGAGCCCCTAATTGAGGCCTGGTGTGGAGCTTGTCGAAAGCTCGGGCACATATTAATGATCTGGGTATCTAATTTATTACTGTATACTACAAGGCGGTAAAACTAACCACGGCACTTGGCGTACTGTACAAATGAAGATTATACACACCAGGGTTCAGAACCTCGGTTTGTTTGACACCGTATTGGCTGGCTGTGAAGGCCGGCGAGCACATGCACGATCTAAGCTATGCTTTCCCACTTGTTCCGCACAACAGAGCTCCTGACTGTATTGCTTATTTTCTACTAACATTTTTTTCGTGTAAAATAGCTGGCGGTGTTGGCGACATTGCTTGCCCAACCTGTAACAGGCGCCCTAGTATGTGATGTTCATTTTTGTAACGCCAGCAAGAAAATTGGGGTTTCGGGCAACAAGTGTCCAGGATCTGGGAGTGACATCAGAATCCATGTAGATTTCCCCTTTACCAACTTCAAAAGAACACCTCACTCCGAACCCCCGGGACTTTTTCCGGAATTCTTCCTCACTATTAATTTGATCACCCCCCCTAATATAAATGACCTCCCTTTATCTAATACAGCTTCGGCCAAGTCCCACAAGTCCCACAGCGAATATATTCTGACAACTCACTCGGAACCTCAAGAAAAGCGGTCCAGGTATGCAGATCGTTAATGTCGCTAGGAAATCTCTTCTTCTATCATACACGTCGCCGAATGAGCTGAGCCCACTGCGCGGGAGAGCGGTAAGGCAGGCTCCCTCTGGATCGCCACAGCCCGCGAGGCTACCTATTCGCGAATGTTAGGGCAAACCCCCACAAACCTAACTAGGGAACGTAAGGGTTTGATAGGGCACCTACCAGTCTGAACAAGAGATTATGGCCTCATCATCGCTGAGGAAGTTGCATGTTCAATATACCTGGCTCCCTTATCCTTGGTGAAAGCATCGTGTAGTACTATCTGTTGTAATACGCCATAAAGGTATCAATATAATTTGTCTCGGTTCTGCGCCTTCCCAATCGCAGGGTCCTTGAAATAGTCCGGCTGAATGCTTCTGATGACCGCTGGTGTTTGTGACGTCAGCCGTTTTGTGCAAAGTCCAGCTGGCGCCGTTGAGCGACTTTGCAATTGCAAATTGGCGTCTGGTCCTGGGGGTTTACGGTGTGTAGATATTTCCTCTGTTTGGTTGGCCTGGAGTCGCCGGTCACTCCAGTTGCGGGAGCTTGTGGTCCTTACATACCGGGCATTTGAATAGAGTGAAAGGTATTGCATCGTTGGGCGTATAGACGTACATGTTCCTCTCACTCGCGGGAGTGAACACTCTGGGGATATATGCCGAGGTGATCTGTGACATCACTGGAGCCACAAAGGCCGAAGCTAATCCTAACCCAAATACCCAAGTCTTTCCTCTGGGGAAGGATATTTCCCAGGTTATGGGACCTTCGATGCCTCTGTCAGTAAGAGTTGGAGATAGCCATTGCATATATATAAATTCCCGTCCTAGGGAGAAGGCTACTGAAGATACGGGCTTCTTTTATAAGTTGAATATGCACGCTCATTTTGAGGATTGGATAACCTGGGGTTTAAAATGGTCCTAAATTCCGGTCCCATAATACCACAATGATATTATGATCCCGCAGATTGTTTATTCACGCCGAAATCCAGTCCCAGTTGCTTCCAAGGATCGTAAGATTTATATGGCTTCTCGGGTAGTACGGAATCCCGGTCTGCGGGTAAAAAGCTGGGAAGAATCGCCTTATTTCCAGTCTCTGTAACGATCATGATTAATTAAAATTTTGAGGAAACTCATTGAGCAAGTGATGGTTATCTTCACTGTTTTGGTCCGTATTGTGAACTCGGAGTTTGCTATATTCATAGGATCCTCCGGGGCACAGGTGTAAGGAAATCCACCAGTAATTTATCACCTGCCAGTAAAGGTTCATATCGTTATCAGCTATTCTCGCTATTAGAGATTGGCACAAGTGACCCATTGAGCACCGGTATTGGAGGGTTTGAACGTCGTTAGGTTTCGCCTGACAGCTAGCGATGGGTAGTTGGCTTTATGTATGCGGGGGAGCGCCTTGTATTATTTTTGTAGAACAGCAGGGGTGAAACACCTTGGCGAGAGGTGGGTTCCTAGATGTGGGGAAGGTTCATCGGCCCCGCTCCGCTCAAGGGAAATCCTAGGAGTCCCCCCCTGCCTCAGGTGAGAATCCATGGGTGAAGGAGGTATAACAAGATCTGGAATGAGATTAAATTTCAGTTTGAGCACTTGAGCTTTATTTAATGTTCACCGGCAAAAGTGCCATTGCAAAACCCGGGACATAAGGAACATAACCTTGCTGATTTATATGGCCTATTATTGGCTGGCGGGGGTGCTTGATGGCATTCTGCTGTAGTCGTTTCAGCGGTGCGAAGCTGGGCACTCACAGGAGCGGGTTCTAGCCGTGACCAGGCCGTGTAATGTTCGTTATGTGCTTAACACAATAAATTTATCCCAGCGGCCTGATATCAACCTGGCTTTTACTACCTAAAAAAATAATAATTATGGGCAAACTCACCTCGCTCCTGTATATCCCGCCAACTAGATGGATAAAATAGATATAATATCATAAACTTAAATAACAACATCTGGGGGATCATAGGCGCTCACTCGTGCTGGAAAGATGCGTCTTGCCCCCAGCCTTCCCAAAACACACCAACTCCAAATAACAATTTTATTATGTATGAGATTTTGCTAGCATAGTATTAATCATTGCGGAGACTGTAATAACCAAGTGAATATCACCGAGTATCCCATATTCAAAACCTCCCGGACCGGGGCGAGCAAGATCCTATGCACGAAGACGGGGAAATGTAATCACCCTTCGGGCTGGCACTTATGACTGGACCCGGTGGACTTCCCTGTCTTTAGCAGGAAATGCAAAGTTGCTGGTAGAATGGTGAAAACAGCCATTGGCTCCTATGTTGTGTACAAGTACCTTTGGCAACCAATATGGTGGGTGGCCGATCGTTATTATTTTAACACCTTTTCCAGATGCACCACTTCAGTATTTGGTCTTCCTAGTTCTAAGCAAAGGGCCTCCGATATTTACAGGTGAAATCATGATCCGTCACTTAGTTCGCTCTCGAAGGCAGAGTTGGAGCGGTAAGTTTAGGAAGCGTACGACGCGATATGATATGATACGAATTAGCACGGTAACCTTCCGTAGACTCACTAGACACCGTTAGTCCTCCGGTATAAAGAACACGTTAATTCTGAGTGGATATGTAAGAGGCAGGGAGGGTTTACGCACGGCGTATAGTGGGTGAAGAAATAAGACCAAATTAAGTTATTGAATACACAATTGACAGCCGGCATTGCGAAAAAGAATAGAGTGGATACAACTTGACTCGTTCTCAGCAGCATCCTCCTGCATCCAATCCTCCTCATATGCCTTTTGTCTGGTTATCCACTGAACTCACAGCTTGGATCCGCTTGTTTTGAGGGAACTTAATTGAGCAGCACATTCTGCAAAATGAGCTCCTATAGCTAAAGACGGTGTTGCCCGGCATTAGATTTTATCTTTTAAGATACCATTTTCCGTATTGCACCTTGCAGCTGTAACTTACAGTGCAAGATCAATGGTATACAGTTCGGTAGCATACTATATTATTTGAACATTGCTCGAAGGAAGTATGAGAAGCTTAGTGTAAGATTACAGAGGAAATAAAGTAGGAAGTAGCGGAGAGCACAGAACGATTTAACCCGTTTTCTTAGTCGTCACACCCACCGGAGACTCCTCCACGCACACCCAATCGAGGCATCCCAGCACCAGTGACTATGGATGTTTCCTAATGTTCCGAGTGCCATAGCGCCGGCTCGGTTGTATTTTCGTATTGTTAGAGCAGCCCTTGCTGTAGAAACTTTATTTTCTTAAAGTAGAGCTTAAATTTGATGTCCTCTCCGGAAATAAGGGCAGTTATATCGGAGGGATAAAGGGAGTTGGATTCGGAGAACACTTCTGGAGGCTGTATGTCGACTATAAGATAATATATTTGATTGAAGTATAGCAACAGGTGTCACTATTAGGAACGGCGGTTTCATAGACATCTGTTCCTACAGACACGGAAAAAATTTGTTAGAAGTGGGTAAATTCCCTGAAAAGGTTTTGTATTAGCGTCGCGGGATTGCCCCAACTTGCACCCGTTCAACATGCACCTGTGGATCCTTTAACCCCAGGTTCTGTTCAACATCCTCCAACCCAGCAACCTCCAGCCCAACAGCCCGCCACAACCGAGGAGTCCGCCACCGTTCAATCGTCTGTTCCCGCTGACCAGCAGGCGGTAGGCCAACCTCCATCTCCTGCCCAGCAATTTGGTGCAGATCAGCAGCCCGCTCTATTTCAGCCTCCTGGTGATGTCAAACAGCTTGACATTCTTCCTCCAGCGTCAGTAATCACGCTGGGGGCCGGTCAGCTGCCACAGCTACCACTTCCTGAAGGAGCATCCATGCCAGTTGCAGGGACACAACCTCTTCCCGAGGCAGCACTTCAGACGTATCTCCGCCTACCGTAGAGCAAGCAGTTTCGCCAATGCCAGGGCCTATAACAGAACTACCTTCTGAATCAACTCCTCCTATATCGCCGCCGGTCTCACCACCAGTCCCACCACCGACCTCCACCGCTGGAGGTCAGTCAACCCTTGCACCAACAAAATCAGGCACAGCAACTCCATATGCCGGATCGGGCCAACCGAGACCCCCTCCGAGTCGGGCTCCAGTGCCACAACCACAACCGGGAGCATATAACGCCGAAGCATGTAATAACTTCGTCGAGCTATGTAATAAACGGCGGTCGTCCATTGTGCATCTCGGAGCGCACGACTCTCCGTTTGTTCGGCCAAAGGAGGATGGATTCAGTCTTAGCGGAATACTTTGATCTCAAGGTTCAATTAGACGCCGGAATTCGATTATTGCAGGGGCAAATCCATAATGAAAACGACAAGGCCATGTTGTGCCATTCAAGTTGTAGGCTGTTTGACGGGGGTCTGTTGGAGAAGTATCTAAAGAAAGTGAAGGAGTGGATGGGCCAGCATACAGGCGAAGTTGTAACAATCCTCTTAGTAAATAATGACAAAATCCCGGCCAAGACCACCAAGGATGCTTTCGACAAAGTTGATCTGACCCGTTTAACTTATACCCCCCCACAACACAACCCCCACTCTCCGACTGGCTGGCCAACCCTGCGCCAACTCACCACAGCCCAGCGTAGAATTATAGCATTAACTAGCATTAGCGTAGACAGCAAGAACGTCCCATGGCTCCTGGATGAATTCTCGTACATCTTTGAGACCCCTTTGGGGTCAGCGATCCGTCAAAGTTCATCTGCGCTGCACACCGCCCCGGCAGCGTCGGTGGGCCAGACAAGCCCCAGCAGGCACTTCAAACCAGGATCCCCTTCATGAATAGATTTCTCTATGCCAATATTTTCAGCAGTAAGACCGGCAATTGGGTTAGTGGCGGGGAGGCATATAAACCGAATGATACATACGTCGCGGCATTGAATGGCGACAAACCCGGCATGTCAGGTAATCTCAAGCAGGGTCTTGCTCAGTGCAAGACCGAGTATGAGCGTGTCGGAGGATTTGTGCTAGTAGACTTTTTCAATAAGGTTGATATCCTAGTCGGTCTATAAGTCGTAGGAACTAATAAGTACCTAGGGATCGCCGATCAAGGTTGTCGACACGCTGAATGGTGTTTCTAACCCTATTAACAGGAAGGATCCACCACCGACGCCGGATCAGAGAGCGAAGGATGGAACTTTCAGGCAGTTGGTTAATGATGTTGAAGGCGGTAAGGGGGACGCCGTTATAAATCGCTTGGCGACCGAAAGCACGAACTTGTTGAAGAAAATTGGGTTGAGGGGGAGATTAATATCCTGGCGTGCCCTCGGTTGCTTAAGTGCTAGTGTGAGGAATACTTTATTAGAAATTCGTGGGTTGTATGATAATGGTTCTCAATTTTTAGAAACGGGTGTTTTCAATTTGTGTAAAATCATGAGTACAGTACAAGCGACCTGGGTATCGTAAGAAAATAAATTTATGGTCAACAGAGACTGTCAAAATCAGTATCGGTAGTGTATGCAAAACAACTAATAAATCATAAGAGGCGAAGAAAGGTGAAGTCAGAAAACTCAGCCAAGATTGATAGAGGAAGAAAACAGTTAAGTAGTTAAGCAAACTTCTCCTCGGCCATGATTGAAAGAAGGTCCTTATCCGCCTGGGCCCACTCCCTCTCAATAACCCCCACACGGTCTTGATCCCTCGGCCTAATCGAGCACTCAAATGGCAATGGCTGGGACAAAAACCCAGTTGTGAACGCCATCTCATCAACCGGAACCTCCGTCCCATCAGCCCCCATCTTCGGCCCGATATCGAACGCCCACAATATCCTCGAGATATTAATGTACAGCGAATTCTTAGCAATGTGCCTCCCAGTGCAAGTCCTAAGCCCATAGCCGAAAGCCACATGTCCGAGCGTCTCATCATCGTAGCGGTCGGGATTGAAGTCGTGCGGGTTCGGGTATAGCTCCGGGTCCATATGTATCCCCCAGGAATTCGCCACAACCCAGGAACCCTTTGGTATGCGGTAGCCTAGGTACACGTCGTCCTCGGTCACCGCATGGTAGAATGCGTTTACAGCGACCGGGCGCCAGCGCAGTGTCTCTTGGATGACCTTTTCAATGTACGGGAGGGAGTCCTTATCCTGCCAGATTGGCAGTCGAGATTCACCGACTACCCGGTCGAGTTCTTCCTGTGCGCGACGGGCCACGTGTGGGAATTTTATCATCGCCAGTATGAAGATTTGTAGAGCGATGGTGGTTGTGTCGCTGGCGGCTTCGTTTAGGGTTCCGACTGCTCGGCATTAGCTTGCTTTCCCCTACTACAGCTGAGGTATCAACTAATCCCCGATGGGGGAGGTGGAAGTACGTACGGTCATATCCAACCTCTAAATGCGACATTCCTTGTGAAAATGGCGAATTCTTATACAGCTTCGCCCAATTCCACCCCTTCCGCTCCAGGGCCTCGTTCAGGTTCTTAATGTGAAAATTGGACTCGTGCTCATGGAACTTGGCAGAGATCCTCTTCCACTCGGCAAAGTACGTTGGGATGAGTTCAAGGATGGGGAATATGTCCACCCACCATCTCCCCACACGACCGGCCTCGGTGAAGTTCCGCATGATGGTGTCGATCATCTGGACCTCCTTCTCGCGTCCAGTGACCAGGCGTTTACCGTAACCCAGGGTGTGAACTAGTGAGGAGGAGTAGCGGTGGAATTGCCGGGCGAAGTCGTCGGGCTGTTTTAGGAGGGCATGGATGAGGTGCTTGCTTTCGAGGTCTTGCACCGGTTTGTACTTTTGGGACATGCGCGGGGATAACACAGTTGCTTGGAGCCGGTGGTGGGCGTTCCACATCTCTCCGCGCATAAGAAGCGTCCGGTATCCTGGGTATGCTTGTCAGTGCGTGTAATGAATTTGGGGTACGGCAGGGACACTGGGATAGGCCAATACAAGAGCAAGGCAAGACACACCCCCGGAAAAGTACTTATCGGCGACCACGAAGGCCGGTCTATCGGAGTATATCTTCCACCGCTTATCCAGCAGATCCCGTGCGGCCCGGTACGTCCCCAGGACAATGACGGTGTGAGCGCCCAGCTGCAGCTTGAAGATTGGGCCGTACTTTTGGGACCATTCCTGCTGTTGGCGCCACTGGTATTTGGGGGCGATCTGGAAGAGGTTGCCGAAGATGGGGATTCCGCGGGGGCCCGGGGGTAATGGAGGTTGTCGCCATTTCCGTTTGAAAAGATAGGTGCCTATCATCAACGCGAGGAAGGATGTGAAGAGCGGTAGGGGCCTTATAGTGATGGGCAGGGAGGTGTTGCCTCCTGGGTCCTCGGTTCCTGCAATGCACATTTTGTCGAAGGGGTAGAAGGCAAAGTTGACGAGGGAGCAAAATCTCCAGGCAGGGCGTGGCGTCGTGGGCCCGGAACCGGGATTGAAGACCTCCATGAAACCGGAATCGGATGTAGGTGAGGTTATAAATTAAAGGCGAAGAATCAACCGTTCTGGTCGCCTGCTAAATACCTAAGGGCGCGCGGGTGGGATCCAGAGGGTTTATATATAATAATATTATTATTGAAGTGGAGTCGCGCCCCGCTATACCGGTAGTAGTCCTCGTTCTATAGGAAGGCTCGCGATACGAAGGAAACCCTTTGGGAATTTACGCCTACAAATGGTCCTCGCTATAAGGAAATCCTTCTAAAACCTCGTTATAACGAAAAATCCGGAATTCTTAGCCTTCATGGCAAGGGGGATGTATGATACGATTGTAAAATAAGGAATCGAGATCCCCTCTCCCCTCATCACTTTCACGAATGACAAGCAGGCATAGGTATTATACCGTACTCGAGTAGAGGCGACAAGCAGATGATGTCCCACTCCTACTCGCATACGCATGGTATGGATGGGGAAACTACCGGCAAGGCAAGAATATATCCCAGCCCCTCCCTCTCGACCACTACCCCTCGCTCCCTTGCTTCCAACCGATCCGTTGATGGTATCTACCAACTCAGAAGTACGTAGCTAGGTCAGCTTACGATACCAGTTACCGGTACTGTAATACGACCCCCCCTAGTCCATATCTACTAACGGAGTCCCCCGGAAAAGGGCCTTCGTGAAATGGCTTCTCTCTACCCGGAGAAAGCGCCCCTCCCCCGCACAAGCATCGATCGCGCAAATCCTGCCCGTCCTGGGCCAGCGAAATCCCCATCAGAGAGGGTCTCGGTTTCGGGTAGAAATTTGCCGGTTGGGTACACGGGCACGGTACACCAAACCCCCATCTCCCCACCTTTCCCTCACAAATTATGGGATGTCGAAATGTTCGGGGGAGCGGGTGAGGTATTGCAATCCAAAGTCCGTGGAGGATAGGATGTAGGAAATGTTTCTCTGTTCCCACGTCGCTGCATTGAGTGCTTTTACGATTTTAAGAAGTGCGAAATGATGGCGGTAGATTGGTGAAGGGAGGGAGGGAGATACGCGATTTAATAGCTCGATCATGAAAACTCGTGCAGGGATAATATGCATTCAGGCGGCCCACCGGTAGCCAAAGGAGGCCGAGATTACCACAACATGTGTTGAGCCACGTTCAGAGAAGACCACTCACAGCGTATTCAAGAGACAATGCCGGGTGGGGGCGGATTGGGGAAAATATACCAACGTAAACTGAGGACTGCTCTTCAAAGTAGGATGCGGTGCAGGTGGTCTGCGTCGAAGTCAAAGCATCACGGGTCAGGTTGCATAGACTGCCGAGTTTGTACGGTATGTGAGGACACGGTGAGACGGCGCCGTCCGCGTGCGTGGCTGGGCGCGCGTTCTGGACTAATCAAACAAATCTACTCGAGTACTCGGGTGTAAGGGTATTTGGGGCCAGGTTACACAAGTCTTCTCCTCTCTGTCAACAATCCCCTCCTACGGCGGGTCAAACGTACCTGTAGGGCAGTTGGGGCATTTCACCACGCAACAACGGGCTTCACCTCATGAAAAAGGCTAGGTTAGAGCAATACCTAATAATAAATAAATAAATAAATAAATTCAATAAAAATAAAATAAAAATAAAATAATAACAAAGAAGTAATTATTTACATGACTTGGAAGGATGCCTATAAAGGATGTTGTTCATAGTAATTATACAATATTTACTCATGGTGTAGTGGTTAAAGGTAAGCTGGCCCCTTATCTTTGGTTACAGGTCATAGGTTCAACTCCTGCTTCAGGAATTGAATTTCTGGTGTACTGGGAAGTAGGGTTATTTGGGGTGTTGGGCAGCTAGTCTGCCTCTATCATCCCAGCAAAAAAAACATAAACAAAAACATAACATTTATTTATTCTAAATATATTTTCACCCTACAATTGTCTAGCATAGCAGTTTGTGACCAGGGTCTCCATGCTTTCCCAGTGCGCTATGAGTGAACCACTTTTGCTAAAAAATTCTATTTACTTAGTAATTTATTAATAATCAATGCTTTTATTAAATATTTCTTTTATTCTCTATTTTCATTTAAACACCCGTCCTGTTCTCCACCATACCCCGTACAAACTAATTTCATTCATCATATCAAATGTCTTCTCATAATCCTACACCAAGTTCTGAGAATCTGCCTGCTACACCTACAACTAGCATATCTGATCTAGCCTTCAAAACTTGATTAAACCATCTTCTTCAATCTCATGCTTTTAATCTCGATAAGTTTCCTCTTACTCTGCATCATGGCGTTCGCCGCATACTTCAACGATGGATTATACAACAGGCCAGCATTCAGACTCTCTGTTAGGCATATGGAAATCCGAGACATGTGCACAGACCCACGGTAGGGTAACTACGCACAGACCCTCAATTTACCAGAGCCAATACCCCCCCTCCGGCCCCCTTATAGGACCCGCACGTCATTAGCGAGATTTTGAGAGTTGCGTCCCATAACTAAAATGTCACATCAATGAAGCCTACTTCATAACACCATATACGGCGCAGCCGTCCGTCCGACCGCATGCTGTTCGCAGGATATATAAGAGGGGACCTTTGGCGACATCTGGGAAGTGGAACGGAGGAAATCCGTCAGAGGCGCATTGAGATAGTAGGCTTCAAAGTTAGGTTTCCTAAACTATGGGCCGCAGGTGATGGGACGTTTTTGGCGAAATACTCTAAGAGGATATCCCAGTAGTGGAAGCTATTAAGGGTATACCGAATCCACCCATACCCTTCTGAGATTAGCTGTAGGTTGGTTGGTCCTAGTAATAGGACTCCTCTACGGAGGCTGGCGGACCAAGGGGAAGCATGCTCAGTATGGAAGACCTAGATAAGTCGGAGACCCTTAAGACGCTGACACATCAGGCTCGGACTTGCGATTGGCACTAGGTGGCCCGGTATGAACTTGATCACTTCATGACCGCAGAGACTACTGGAACGATAGTCAACCAGACTAGAGTAACATAATAGTCTATGCGGACATCTAAGTTGGAGACTGCTGTTTGGCATAACAAATGGCGCAATCATCTCAACGGAGGAATACTATTCCGAGTCTGCGAAAGGGTGTGATAAGTTTCAGGGTCAAACGGTGTTCGCACTTATAAGATTCTGGACGTTTGCGTATTNGGGTCAAACGGTGTTCGCACTTATAAGATTCTGGACGTTTGCGTATTAAAACCAGGGTGGGACTTCGGAGGCATAGTAGTTAGAAGTAGTCCGCGAACACTCAGACGCAGGATATCAATATCAAAGTGCCTCACGAGCTTTACAGACATCATCAAGCAACGGAGAAGAGATCTTATCAATATAATATTGTTTCAGACTTTAAATCTTCACCATACCTTACTTTATCGAGACGAGCCTTCCTCGACAGATTCTCCAATCAAAGATTTCGGGCCTACGTTCCTCAGTTATATACTTGAGTTTGGCGTCCGCCTAACACTCTCTATAGTGCTCTAAATTTCAACGATTTAAAACTACTCAAAAATACTTGCTCACTTCTCTTTCACCTACCACATCTTATTCCAACTTTTCGTTTCATTCCCTCCTCTCCCGATAGTTCACACCATTGTCTTAGGGACAATAATAGTAACATTCTTGCCTACCGTTTCTGATATCCTGAGCATTTCCTACACACCTTATCAGAAAGTTACAATCTTTTACACTCCAGTCATGTAAACGATACTGTATGGGGTAACTTTCCTCATCGCCACTATGCCCTCTGGGCCGACTATAGTCAAAATATAATGCAAAGCAGTGAATATTGGATTGATTGTCATGAATGTGGCTTAGCAAGGAAGGGGTTTTCACATGACTCATAGTTATGAGTCATAGGTATGTTATGTTTCGCACATGACCTCATTTGAGGTCATGGTTTTCGCACATATGACCACTTTGGTCATATGACTCGGTTATGATATTATGTTATGTTTTGTACATGACCTCATTTAGAGGTCATGGGTTTTGCGCATGTGACCACTGCGGTCATATGACTAGTTTATGATATTTTGGTATGACTCACAGTTGTGAGTCATATGTGGCGTGTGACTTGAGGAGTGAGTCACAAGGGTGTAAAGGGCAACTACATAAGGAGACCATTAGGGTCGAGTAGATAGGGACCGGATACCGTACTCGGTCTGGAAAAAAGTCCACCTAATCAACCCGTCCATCCTCACATCCCTCCTGGGCCCGCTGGTCAGATACGGTTACCACCCCCCCTCCCTAAAAAAGGCCAACGGCATAGTCCTTGACAAGCCCGGCAAACCCTCATACGACACCCCCTCATCCTTCCGCATCATCGTCCTCCTGGAGACTGTTTCTAAGATCCTCGAAAGGGTGATGGCCAACCGTCTCTCGGCCCTGGCTCGTTTCCTTGGCCTCCTCTCACCCAACCAAACCGGTTCCCTTCCTGGCTTGAGCACCTTCGACGCGGTGGCTTCCCTCTCCCACGAGGTTCAACTGTTCATGCGCCCGAGGCTGAAGGTCTCGACCCTCTTCCTAGACATCAAGGAAGGCTTCGACAATGTCTCAGCCCCGATCCTCTGCAACAGACTCGCCACTAAGGCAGTCAACCCTTACATGGTCTCGTGGATTAGGTCCTTCCTCCACGGCCGCTCCTGCCGCCTGGTTTTCCAGGGAGCACCCCAAGTTTTCTCACCAGTCTCCGTCGGTACCCCCCAAGGCTCCCCGATCTCCCCCCTTCTTTTCGTCATTTACGTTTCAACCCTTCACTTCCCGGTCCCTAGGGGCCTCATCCTATCCTATGTGGACGACTTCGCGGTCACGGTTGCATCGAACTCCTACCGGAGAAACATTCAAAGGCTGCAGGGCATCACCAGCACACTCCAGCGGAAGGCTGGAAAGCTAGGTGTGTCCTTCTCGATCCCGAAGACCGAGCTCATGCACTGGGATACCCCCTCCTAGATAGTCCCTCCGCCCCAAATCCCGGTCAGGCTGGACTACCTTGTTTTCCGCCCCTCTAAACTAGTTCGTTGGCTCGGTTACTGGTTCGAGCCCTCCTCCACCTCAGGCACAAGGGGAACCACGTCCCACTTCGTCAGAAGACTTGGACTGGCCCAGGGAGCCTTCTCCACCATCAAAAGACTATCCAGGCCGGGTAAAGGCCTCCCTCCACACCTCTGCCATCGCCTGGCATCGTCCTTGATCTCCCCGATCCTCCTCTACGGAGCTGACCTCTTCTCACCAAGCCTTACCCTTCTTGACCGCATGTCGGTTTTCTGGAGGTCGGTCCAGAGATGGGTCACGAACTGTTTTTCCTCGAC
>JACCEG010000118.1:61409-147964 GCA_014065205.1 Tuber brumale | reverse complement strand
AAAAAAAAAAAAAAAAAAAAAAAAAAAAAAAAAAAAAAAAAAAAAAAAAAAAAAAAAGAGGTCGAGTAGATAGGCCACGCTCCGCTTCCACTACACTCTCCGCTTCCGCTATTTTCCTCCCCCTACATTCCTTCCTCATCTTCAACACCATCAGCCTCTGGTGTGCCCATACGATTGTGCTATCCTAAAGCTTTACAGGCCAGATCCTCCCTATCGTGACTGGGGATGGCTTCAATTCCCCTTCCTCCCTCCAAGCACTCTTCTGTGTCAGGAGTACACCCCTATGTCCCACTACTCCTGGAGCTCCTCGAAAGGTCCTCGCAGGACGCAGGAATCTCCAACCAGCTCTTTCAGCCTATAAGTTCAATAGAGCTTGACGACCTCTCCCCGGGAGAGGCAGTCATCCTCCCCCTCCTTTGTACCATGCTCCCAGCATCAAGGTGGATCTCCACTCAAATCAATGAACTGGCCCACGAGGTCGCCCGCCTCTCAGGACAAGTCGACGAGCTCTACTGTCGAAGAGACAAGTCCCAGCACCCCCCCCCCCCTTCCCAGCCAGACCGACACCACAGCGGTGTCACTCTCTGCCCTTCAGCTGTCGGTTCGAGACCTCACGTCCTGCCTGACCACCCCCCTTCCTCAGCTAGCACACCACCAACCACCTCCACCACAACACCCTACACCTGCTGCGCCCGCCACCAACACAGCTCCGGCGGCTCCTTCCTGAAAGGGCAAGGAGCCCGCCTCGCCCCCCCCTACCACAACCCTCGCTGGTGAGCTTACCCCCCTCTACGAGGGTGGTGGCGACACAGACATCCCCTGCTACAGCACAAAGGACCAGAAATGGTATGGCAAGCTGGCCGCATACACGGCAAAATTCCCTCGCTCCTGGGAGGCCCAGACATACAGGGAGGGAAAGTACCCCCTCCTCTTAGAGTTCTACCCTGTCCCTCACGCATCGGCTCAACCCGGCACCTCCTCCTATGCCCCGGCTGCTACAGCTGCGGGAAAAAAGAAATGGAAGCAGAGCAAAGCGAAGAATACCCCCACGGCTGCCCAGGTTGCGTCTGGTCCGGCACCTCTGGTCTCATCAAAAGGGCCCAGGAGCCTCCCAGCTGCTGAAAAACATTTCTTCACCCCAAGGTCTTCCCCCTTCTCACACTCCCAATCTGACCGAATAGCTGCCTCCTTCTCCAACATTGCCGCCTCAGTCCTTCGTGAGGCGGCCTGCACTCTACCCCTTTCCTTCTCTGCCAGGGTCAATGACAGAGGGGCGGTAACCCTTCTTGCCCTCTCCCCATTCGTTCCCTCTACTGCTTATGCCCCCTACTATGATACTCTCTCCACCAAGCTAAACCAATCCTTCCTGACCAGGGATGCTCCGTGGCTCCCCTTCCAACCTGCCACCAACGCAGTACAGCTGGCGGTACACTCCCTCCCCATGGCCCACCTTCCCGCGGATGATGGCGACCTCCCGCAATCCCTGAGCAACACCATCATGAACGTCACGAACGTTCAAATCCTCTCCGCCCGTTACCTGAATCCCGAGAGGGACTCCAGGATCCTCAAGAAAGCGACCTGCGTCGTTGGGATAGTTGCGCCTGAAAATGAGGCCACTATGCGGGGCAACGCTTACCTTTTCTCCTCTCGATGCAAGGTCGAGAGAGCGTACTCGGCTAACAGCCTCACTCACTGCCATAACTGCTGGGAATATGGACCCCACTCAGCTAGATGCAAGGTTGATCACCCAGTCTGCCCAATCTGCGCCCTCTCCCACCAAAAGCATGTACACAGGTGCCAGAACCCCACCTGCCCCCAGGGCGGTAACCTCAGAGCTGTGGTCGACTGCTGCCCAACCTCCCGCTCGATATGTGCGATCTGCAAAGGTCGACACCTGGCTTTCGCTAGAGAGTACCCATCGAGACCTTCCCCTCCGCCTGCCCGTGGGGAGTCCCCTCCACCGCCGAATGACGAAGCTATGGACATGTCGAACAACTCCGGCGAGGGTCCTTCAACTAGTTCACCATCCCTCCTGCTCCCTGTCGCTCTTGCGACACCCCGTGCTAGACATGGTGATGCCCCCCTGACACGTCCCCCCATTCCTGCTCCAAAACCGCAAGGAGGTCTGCTGCCGAACCCCGCATGGCAGGAATCTCCCACTGCTCTCCCCCAGTCTGAGACGCCGGAAGGAGTGTAATGGTTGGTCACACCTCTCCTGTGAGCTCCGTGCTGGCGGCAGACTCCTGTAACCCTATCTCCGTTCTACAACACAACTGCATGGGAAGCTGGGATGTGTTTCTTTCCCTTTTTAGTTCCTTTTCTCTTTTGGATTGCCCCCCTACAGTTGTTGTCCTGCAAGACCCCCTATTGTACAGGGATAGACCCCCATCATTTGCTGGTTTTAAACCCTTTTTGACCCCCTGCCCCAACGGCGGTAAGCCAAGAGTGGCCTGCTACCTTCATCTTTCTTCTACTCAGCAGTTCTCGGTCCTTCCAGTCTTCTTGGAGGCTAGAGATTAGTTGGCTGTTGACTTTTACTCTTCTGTTGGTTTTTTTGATTCCTTTGTTATCAAGTTCAGGATTGTGAACCTCTACAGCACCTGGGATGGCTCCCCCTTTCGCCGGACCATCCCTACTGCGGGTCCCTTCCCCCATACCGCTTCACTGATGCTGGTCATGGGTGATTTTAATATTCATCACCCCTCAGCGGACCCTACCCGCCTCTTTTCGATCTCGGACCTCAGTGCCTCGACACCCTTCTTCGAGAGGGCCGCTGATGTGGATTTTTCCCTTTTGAATACCCCGGGTACCCTTACCTATTTCTCCTTCGACTCTACGCTCCGCTCCTCGTCGATAGACCTGTCCTTCGCCAACACTGCTCTGGCGCCCAATTTCCAGTCGTAGAGGACGCCCCTCCCCACGACTGGCTCGGACCATATCCTGATCCTAGTGACCCTGTCGGAGCCACTAGCCTGGCCACTCCCCCCTGCCCCGGCGTGGACGATGACGGACTGGCTCTCCCTTGAAGGAGATACCAAAGCCATGAGAGTAGACCCCCCACCCCCCCTACCAACCCCTCACTCCTTCTCCCCCTGGTTCGACACTGCCCTTGGCAGACTGAAGGCCATCCTCAAGCTCTATACCTCGAACAAGAGGCCCTCCTACAGGTCCAAGCCTTGGTGGACCCCAAACCTCACGGCACAGAGAGCTGCCTTTCACTCCACGATTCGGTCGACACGGCCCGACCCCCTCACCTCTTCCAAGCAACCGTGCAAAGAGGCACGCCTCCTATAGTTCAAGGCCATAAAGAAGGCCAAGACCGAATACTGGAACAATTTCCTCAGAACAGCCACCCCACAGATGCTCTGGACGGCAAAGCACTACGCCTTTGGCAGGCCCCCAGACAGGTTCCCACAGATCCCCGGGGCTGATAGTCCTATGGGCATCAACAAGGCACTTCTCTCCTACTTCTTTCCGGATAAACAGTCCACTCACCCACAAGCCATCCTACGAGAGTTCAAGGACGTTCCGCCTCTGTCGAAGGAGGAAATCACGGCTGTCCTGCGAAGCTCCTCCTCATCCTCTGCCCCCGGCCCAGACCAGATCTACTACCCCATCTGCAAGAGGGTCCACTTACTGAACCCCAGTATCCTGACGTCTATCGTCGGCCCCCTCGTCCGGTACAGACACCACCCTCCCTCCCTTAAGATGGCTAATGGCATTGTGCTCGACAAGCCGTGGAAGGCCTTTTACGACACACCAGACGCATTCCGCATCATTCACCTGCTGGAGATGGTCTCCAAGATCTTCGAGAGGGTCATGGCAACTCGCCTTTCGGCTCTTGCCCGCTTCTTCGGCCTCCTGTCCCCCTACCAAACTGGTTCCCTCCCCGGTCTGAGTACCTTCAACACGGCGGCAACTCTCGCCCACGAGGTACAACCTTTTATGTGCCCCAAACTCAAGGTCTTGACTCTTTTCCTTGACATTAAGGGATGCTTCGACAACGTCTCGGCCCTCCTGCTATACGACAGACTTGCCACCAAGCCAGTCAATCCTTACATGGTCTTGTGGATAAGATCTTTCCTCCATGGTTGCTCCTGCCGCCTGGTTTTCCAGGGTGCCCCCCAGGTCTTCTCCCCGGTCTCGGTCGGTACGCACCAGGGCTCTCCCATTTCCCCCCTTCTATTTGTCATCTTTGTATTATTCCTTCACTTCCCAATTCCTCAGGGCCTTATCATCTCTTACGTGGATGACTTCGCGGTCACAATTGCCTCTGGCTCGTAACGCCGGAATGTCCAGCGGCTGTAATGCATTACTCATGTGCTCGCGTTAAAGGCTTCTAAGCTGGGTGTGTCATTCCCGTTCCAGAAGACAAAGCTCATGCATTGGACAACCCCCGCGCAGAAAGTCCCTCCCCCCCCCATCCCGGTCCTGTTGGACGGGAACCTTTTTCACCCCTCCAAACTGATCTGATAGCTTGGGTACTGGTTCGAACCCTCGTCCACCTCCTGCACTAAGGGCACTACTTCACACTTTTCCAGGAGACTCGCACTGGCCCCGCGGGCCTTTGCGACGATTAAAAGACTGTCCAGGCCTGGTAAAGTCCTCTCCCCCTTCCTCTGCCATAGGCTGGTGACCTCTTTTATCTCCCCAATCCTCCTCTATGGGGTAGATCTTTTCTCCCCGAGCCTCACCCTTCTGGATAGGATGTCCGTCTTTTGGAGGTCTGTTCAGAAGTGGGTGACAAACTGCTTCTCATCAACCCTAGTAGGCATCCTAGCATGCGAATCGGCTCTCCCCCCACTCCCACTTTTGGTTCTGCACCGCCAGAGGTTAGCTGCAGTCCACCTGGTTTGCCCCCCCCTGAGGCGAACCTGGCAACTGCCAGACTGCAGCCGTCCTTCCCCACCTCCTCCCCCTTCTGGGCGCAGGAAGACCATCGTCATTTCACTAGGGGCCTGTCGTCTGTTTATGCTCCGCTGCTCTGGAGATCGGCTCCCCCCTGCCGCCCCATACGCAAGCACCTCCCACTGGACGCTATCGCCCACCGCACCCCTTCAGTTTATCGACGCCGCAGGCCCTGTCCCTGTAGCCTAGCCCGACCTCGTCCCCCCCTAGCAGTTCCCCTTGAGAGAGGGGACCCCATCCTACTAGTTGGTCAAGTTGCGGCTACGGAATGCTCTCGCCAGGGATTGGTCCTCACAGTTCCCCCCCACCCCCTACTACCTCTTCGACGTGTCCCTCAAGCCCTATCCCTTTATGGGGCTGGGGAGGTTCATTGCGTGTAGGATCCACCAAATATGATCCGGTAAGAGTTACCTTGCTGCCCACCCCTCATAGTTCACCGAGAACTCCGCCCCTCTTTGCCCCTACTGCGAGGAAGATGAGGAGGACTTCGCTTATGCCATCCTACACTGCGAGTCCCGCAAGGAACCTCGTGAGCCTGACCTCCGGGGGCTCAGGGGCGTTGGCAGAGACAGCCCACTATGGTCAGACCCGGACTCACTTCGCACCTTGGCGTGATATCTGAATGTGACCGCCACTGGCTTTCCCCCTGGCATGCCACCCGCAGAATGGGACACCCCCTCAGCTACCGCTCACCACGGTATGGGTCTTCCGATTCATGGCTTCTGGCCTTGAGTTGTGACACCCCCCTTCCGCTTTCGGCCCACCTGTTGTCTCTTATGTTTTAGGTTCTTTGGTTGGGTTTTATTTTATGTTATGATTTTTGTATTTTTCTGCTTTAGTTTCTTAGAGATTGTGTGACGGCTATCAGACACGTTTAGGAAGATTTTATATCACGGCGTGGGTTTCCTTTTGTGGTCACGTGTTTGAGATTGAGGTTTTGTTTATGCCAGAGCTAGCGCTGCATGCAAGTTCTTGTACCGTAAACAATGAATACATGATGATAAAAAGAAAAAAAGAGAAAAAGTAGAAAAAAAGTGAGAAAAAAGGTTGTGTAGATAGGCTCTTCACGCTTCGTTCTAACTTATTTCCTTACTTATTACTTTATGCTTTTACGAATATAAAACCTTTATGCTGTTTACAAACACATACCTACGAGACGAGAACTCTACTATGAGAGTCGAGTTGAAGAAAGACAATGATAGGCGATAAGGATCAGAGACATGAGTGTCTCTCCCCCCTTATCGTAGACATAGGTCTAAGAACTATCGTCGCGAGAGAACAAGAGAAGTATCGTCTACCCGTTGCTGAGAACTGACACCGGTTAGAGATCGTAACATTACGAAGCGTCGCTTATAGCAATGCTTAGATGATACCAAGACGGACTATACCTTTGAGGATCAGTCCCTAGAGCTACCCGAGGTAGCAGATGAGTTACAACCAACGGTTTCGTAACTCGGACGAATGCCAAGTCCGACAACACCCAAAGGACAGTCAACATACAAGGAGTCGAGCTCGGAAGAAGAAGACAAAAGAATAGAGGGACCTGGAGCAACCGGAGGAGAGGGGGCTGGCCCTGCACCAGGCCCAGCACCGGCAGCAGCACCGGAGCTGAGCCGCTAACAGATGACACAGCTCCTGGCACTAGTGGGACAGCATCGACCTAAAGTTAAACAGCCGGAAACATACGCAGGAGATAGATCACGGCTCTAGAGTTGGATGGCAGAATTGACAATTTACTTCCGAGCAATGGGATGGCAAGAAGGACACGATGTGGAAAAGATTGTTTATGTCTCAAGCCTCCTACGAGGAGATGCAAGCAAGTGGCTTATGCCATATACGGAAGGCAACAAACCGACAGGATGGAAGAGCTGGGCCGAATTCCTGAAAGCAATTAAACAGCAGTTTGGGGAAGTGAAACCCAGAGGAGTAGCCAGAATCCACATAATGGGCATGGGGCAAGGATCCCGCTCCATGACGGAGTACTGGAATGAATTCAGACTCCATCAAACACAGGCAGTGCTAGACGACACAACAGCATCGCAATACCTAGACTCGGGCATGGCGGCAAGACTGCAAACGGAATTCGAACATTTCCATTCGGAGACTACTACACTGGACGAATTCGCTGCATAGGCCATCAAGAAGGAAACTCCATTAGCGATCCTGAAGAACTTAAAGAAGAGAAAGGCAAAGGAGGCTTCTACCCCAGGAATACAGAGGGAACGTTCAGACCAGTATCGCAAACCTACGAAGGAAGTTTCAGACCTACCGTCGACCACGAGGTGGAAATGAACAAGGCACAGATAAGACGACCCCTTAACCTGTCCTACCAGGAATACAGGAAGAGAAGAGATCAGAATCTCTGCTTGAGGTGTGGAGGAACAGGACATCGGATCCGGGAATGCCAAAACTGGCCAGATAATGGACCAAAACGAATGACGTCCGCCAAAGGCAACAGCTGGATAAGACAACAGAAAAGAACCAATTGGAGGGAGATGACCACGGAGGAGGATTAACCGGAAAAAGAAAATGGTCCCCAGTAAGAGATGGTCTAGTGGACAAGAAGGAGAGGAAAACCATCGGGAAGGGAGAGATGGAAACGAATACGAATGGAACGAGAAAGATCACCATGGCAAATTACTATATGGCACTACTGGAAGAAGAAGGAGATCATATTATGATCAAAACGACACTATACAACAGGAAAAAGAAAGGCACTACGATACACGCAATGCTCGACTCAGGGGTAACTGAAGATTTCATCCACAAGGAAATCTGCGACACATACAGATACACTCTGATCCCGACACGAAAGAAAAGACAGGTCTATCTAGCGGACAGAAAACCCAGTACTATGGGACCCATAACCCATACTGTGCAAGTACCTTTGACCATAGGCAGCTATAGGGAAGAGGCAACCTTCCAGCTAGCGAACCTGAAGAACCACGAGCTTGTCCTAGGGATGCCATGGTTATGACAACACAACCCTACGATCGATTGGGAGAACACCAAGATTACATTCGCTAGCGAACAATGCATGACTGGATGTTACAACAGTTCGCTAGTGGTGTACACAACACCAGAGAGAGAGGTACAAGAAGCGAACCAGAAGGCATGATTCGACCTACTCAAAAAGGAACCAGATAGGAGAATCAGATTCAAAAAGTTGCACTAGAAGGCGTTGGGACCAACGAAAGGCTCCAGACAAGTGGCAGGCCATGACCTATATGCCGACCAAGACAAGACGATCCAAGCAAGAGGTCAAGAGACGATATCAACTGGAATAGTGATAGGATTACCTCCCGGTACCTATGGACGAATAGCACCATGCAGTGGACTGGTAGTCAATAAACGACTCATTACCAACACAGGGGTCCTCGATGCCGATTATACTGGAGAAGTCAAGGTAGTCCTCGCCAACCTAGGAGATATCGACCAAGAGATTCGACAAGGAGACCGAATCGCACAGTTGATCATCGCGAAGATCGACGAAGAAGAGATTCATGAAGTACGAGAACCTCATGACACCACAAGAGGAAAGAAAGGATTCGGTAGCACAGATAGCGCGAAGACCAAGAAAGAGGAATCAGTACAGATTCGAGAGATGTCAGCCCACACATTCGGCCGATATTACAAGCAAGAAGACCTCACCGGAATCCTCAAATGGAACCCAAGAGAAGAAAAGCTGGAATTGGCACAAATCAATATCAGCAACGAACTGGCATTACGACAAAAACAACAACGAAAAGAAAAGGAGTGGTACGACATAATACCACAAGAATACCACCAGTTCACGAACCTATTTCTGGAAAAGGAAGCAGACAGACCACCACCGAGAAGGCCCGGGGTGGACCACGAGATCCACATTGAAAAGGATGAGAAAACCAAGACAAAGAAGAAGATTCTATACCAACGACTCTACCCCCTGGGGGAAAAGGAATTGGAAGAACTATGAGGATATATTCAGCAGAATATGAAAAGAGGATAGATACGACATTCGTTTGCATCGGTAGAATCACCAATCCTATTCGTCAAGAAAAGGGATGGAAAGATGAGATTATGCATGGACTACCGAGCACTCAACTCGGTAATGAAGAAAGACCGGTACCCATTACCATCAATTGGAGAAGCCCTGGATCGGTTAAGAACGGTAAAATATTGTACCAAGGTGGACATCAAGGACGCCTATCACAACATACGAATAAAAGAAGGAGACGAATGGAAAACAATCTTCGCAACAAGATACAGAATGTGCGAATATTTGGTTATCCCATTCGGGCTAACCAATGGGCCGGCATCATTCCAACGAGGGATCAACCAGGTGCTCAACAAGTTCCAGGATATATGCTGCATTGTCTATTTAGATGATGTACTGATATATTCGGAGAACCTGGAACAACACAGAAAGGACGTTAGTAACATCATGAACAAAATTCAAAAATTGTGGATGAAGATCAAACCATCCAAATGCAAATTCCACAAAAAGGAAACCGAATACTTGGGATTTATCATCAACGGAAATGGAGTCCAAGTGGACCCAGTCAAAACAACAGCTATATGGGACTGGGCGAAACCAAACAACAAAACAGACATTCTATGTTTTATGAGATTTTGCAACTTCTACCGCAGGTTCATAGAGGGCTTTAGCCAAATGGCAAAACCCCTTTACAACCAAACAAAGAAGGATCTCAAATGGGAATAGGGAGAAAAGGAGGAGAAGGCTTACGATGATATACGGACCAAACTTACAACGGCACCAATACTGGTACAATTCGACCCACGAAGGGAAACAACAATCGAGAGGGACGCATCCAAATATCTTTGTTCTGGGATCCTATCTCAGAAATGCGAGGAGGGAAAATGGCGCCCAGTGTGCTATCGATCAAAGACAATAACACTGGCCGAATACAACTATGATGTTGCCAACAAAGAACTATTAGCTATAGTTCAAGCCCTCAAGGAATGGAGGCGATATATGCAGAACAATGATGACCAGGTCAGAGTTCTCATGGACCACAAGAACCTGGTTCCATTCATGACAAGGAAGGAACTCAACGATAGGCAAATCCTGTGGATAGAGAGCCTAAGCAAATACATTTCAACATTGAATACCGACGGGGAAAAGAAAGAGGAAAACCCGACGCCTTAACCAGGATTGCAAGCAACAAACCACAAGAAAAAGAGGGCGCAAGGATCAAGCAGAAGAATCGAATTCTACTGCCAAAAGAATACTTCGAAGCTATGGAATCGACAGAAATCCTAGATGAGGACGACGAAGAACTATGAAGAGCAATCAAGGAAGAAAAGGAATTTCGAGGAATAAGAGAAAACCTTGAAAAAGGAAAGAAAGAAAGAAATGTGGTGGCCTTAAGCCTATGTGAATGGAAAGACCACTATATGTGGTACAATGGAAAGATATTGATACCGGAAGACGAAATGATAAGGACAAACCTTATCAGGAAACACCACGACGACAAACCAGCAAGACATGGAGGAACAGGTAAAACAATGGAGCTGGTCACATGGAAATACTACTAGCTGGGACTAAGAGAGTCAGTCAAACGATACGTCAAAAACTGCGATATCTGCCAAAGGACGAAGGTGGTACGACACGCACCATGCGGGCTGTTGAAACCCAATGAAGCACCAGAGAAACCATGGGCATCCAGATATATGGATTTCATAATGGATTTACCTAAGGCCAACGGATATGACTCAATCATGGTCGTGGTGGACCGCCTGACCAAAATGAGTCATTTTATACCAACAGAAATGGATATGATGACATGGCAGTTCACAACGATATTTGTTAAAGAAGTCTTCCAACTTCATGGACTACCGAAAGACATCATCACTGATAGAGGATCCATATTTACATCAGGAATATGGAGAGAGATAACGGAAAAACTCAGAATCAAAAGGAAACTTTCTATAGCATTCTATCCACAAACCAATAGACAAACGGATCAAAGGCATGGTATATTAGAACAATATCTATGAGCCTATATCAACTATCAGTAGAACAACTGGGATGAGCTACTACCCATAGCGGAATTCGCATACAACAATGGAAGACAAGAAATAATTAAGACGATACCCTTTTACGCAAATTACAGTCTCGACCCAGAATATCAGGCTATAGGTCATACGACCAAAAGACTGATAATGGACAAAGAAGATATGAGTCAACTACACAACACTCTGCGAGCGGAAATGATGACCGCCCAATTGGGACAGAAAGAAAACTACGATCAACACAGAAAACCCAATCCACACCTACAACAAGGTGATAAGGTGTGGTTGCTACCAAGAAATATATGGACGACGAGACCATCCAAGAAATTGAATTACAAGAAAATGGGACCATTCGAGATATTGGAAAAGATTGGGAAACGAGCATATAAGCTCAACCTTCCCCTATCCATGAAGATACACAACACATTCCACATCTCGCTTTTGGAACTTTATCAAGACTACAAATTTCCCCCACACACGATTACACCTCCTCCGCCTATCGAACTGGATGGAGAACCTGAATACTAACTCGATGAAATAGTCGACGCTCGCTTACACTACGGTAACCTTCAGTACCGTGCTAAGTGGACCTGTTATTCCCGCGAACACGATCAAGAGTGGTACCCAGCTACCAACTTCGCAAACGCTCAAGATGACCTCAACCTCTTCCACCAAAGCTACCTACAGAAGGTGTCAGCCAAGTATCGAGGACGTTCAGGAAGGCTACAAACTCGTGGGTAGCCCCATGAGCCCTCCACCGGACGTAGCAAAGTGGGCTGTGGCAGAAGAAGAAATAAGAATCAACAAAGAGGAAGAGGAGAAGACTATCGAGGCTGAGTGGACCAAAGTGGTCAAAGATAACGAAAGAAACCATGCCGTCTATCACTGGATGGCATGCGCAGACAACAGGTACCCGATGCACCCAGATGGAAAACAAAGAAGCAACTTCTTCCTGAGCAAGAAGTTGGCGACAAAGCAGCCACCACCAACCACCCCGATTCAAGCTGGTGGGGCAACACAACCATAACCTCCGCCTACCGGCCCCTCACACCACAAAATCTCCTGGCCAAACTGCATACTCAGGAGCTGCCCCTACCATCGAAGACAACAATGGGAAACCAAGCAGGCAACCCGAAAGGTTCCGAGGATGGAACCTGCGGAGAGGGGGGATACAAAATCATTTTTATCCAAGGAGGAACTGCACCGAACATTCGAACGGTTGCGGCAAGAAAACGATCGACTGGAGGAGGAAACAAGAAGGCAACAGGAAGCGATCGCCAGGCTGGAGAAGGTGGAAAAAACATACTGGCAGATAGTGGAGTGATCGAGGAGGGGATTGAACATAATCCGGGCCTCGTACAACCAAAGCATAGCGCAAGTGGATGAAGCGCTACGAAAAGAAAAGCTAAAATGAAGAACCATCATCGACAAGGTACACGGATTCTGCCACGAGGCAAATGAGAACGTCAAACGGCTTATGAGGTTTGCGGATCGCCTCTACGATGAGAGATTCTAAGCTCGACGGGACTCGAGCTTAGGGAGTGAGGAGCTAATGTCCCGAATGTGGCTTACCAAGCAAGGAGTTTTAATATGACTTATAGTTATGAGTCATAGGTATGTTATGTTTCGCACATGACTTCATTTGAGGTCATGGGTGTCGTACATATGACCACCTTGGTCATATGACTTGGTTACGATGTTATGTTATGTTTCGCACATGACCTCATTTAGTGGTCATGTGTTTTGCGCAAGTGACCACTTCAGTCATATGAGTAGTTTATGATGTTTTGGTATGACTCACAGTTGTGAGTCATATGTGGCGTGTGACTTGAGGAGTGAGTCATAAGGGCATGAAGGATAATTATATAAGGAGGCCATTAGGGTTGAGTAGATGTACCACGCTCCGCTTCGGCTATTTTCCCCCCCCTACACTTCTTCCTCGTTTTCAACACCACTAGCGTCCGGTGTACCTACACGATCGTGCTATTCCCACGCGCCTTTTGGCTGAGGCCCCACTGCCTAGCCAGAAATGTCCTCGGCCTCGGTCCCCCTCCCCCCCTCAGAACACTCCTCGGTGTCAGGAATCCGACCCCATGTTCCCCTTCTGCTCGCCCTGCTGGAAAACGCTGCGACAGATGCCGGAGTATCCCCACAACTGTTCCCCCCGATCAGCTCAGGAGAACTAGACGACCTCTCGCCAGGCGAAGCAGTCATTCTCCCCTTTCTATGCACCTCGCTCCTGGCATCCAGGGCCCTCTCCACTCAAATAGACGAACTCACAATGGAAGTCGCAAGACTTTCCGGCCAGATCGACGACCTTCATGCTCGCAAGACCAAACCCTATGTCCCCCCTCCTCCCCCCCCTTCTGAGAGCGCTACGGCTGCCTCACTCTCCGCCCTCCAGCTCTCGGTCAGAGACCTGGCGTCTCGTCTGACCACCCCCCTCCCACAACCAACACATTACCAACAGCCCCCACCCCAACAAAACGCACCCATGCAAGCCTCAACTGGGACGGCTCGGGTGGCCCCATCCAGAAAGGGAAAAGAGAAGGCCCCTGCCGTCTCAGATACCACACTAGCCAACGAGCTCACCCCACTCTACGAGGGTGGTGGTGACACAGACATCCCCTGCTACAGCACCAAGGACCAGAAGTGGTATGGTAACCCTGCTGCCTACGCGGCTAAGTTCCCACGCTCATGGGAGGCCCAAACCTTCCGGGAGGGGAAGTACCCCCCTGCCTCCGAGTTCCATCCAGCCCCCAAATCGTCGGCCCAACCCGGCCCCTCCTCCTACGCTCAAGCCGCTTCGTCTGGACAGAAGAGGAAGGGCAAGTCGAGCAAAGGCAAGACCGTCCTGTCTGCTCACCAGGTTGCGGCTGGTATGGCCGTGTCTGCCCCATTCAAGGGGCCGAAAAGCTTACCAGCGGCCGAGAGGCATTTCTTTGCCCCTCGCTCGTCCCCCTTCCCCCACCCCCAAGCCGAACTCATTGCTGCCTCTTTCCCTGACTCTGGCGCCTCTGTTTTAAGGGAGGCCGGCTGCAATCTCCCCCTGTCTTTCTCTGCCCGTGTAAACGACAGAGGAGCGGTAACCCTCCTTGCCCTTTCACCTTTTGTTCCCTCCACCTCATACGCCCCCTACTACGAGGCACTGTCTGTGAGACTGAACCAATTGTTCCCTGTTGGAGACTCGCCTTGGCTTCCTTTTTGACCAGCACCAAATGAGGTGCAACTGGCTGTCCACTCCCTCCCTATTGGATACCTCCCCGAGGCGGACGACGACCTCTTCCAGTCCCTGTCAAACACCATCCTCAACGTCAAAAACGTCCAAATCCATTCTGCCCGATACCTCAACCCCGACCGCAGCTCCCGAGTCCTGAAAAAGGCAACATCAGTGGTAGTTACGGTGGCCCCGGAGAATGAGGCCACAATGCTGGGCAACTCTTACCTTTACTCCTCTCGATGCAAGATCGAGCGGGCATACTCGGCTAACGGCCTCACTAAGTGCCGTAACTGTCATGAATACGGACACCACTCTGCTAGATGCAAGGTCGACCATCCGGTCTGTCCCATCTGCGCCCTCTCCCACAGAAAACAGGCACACAGGTGCCAGAATCCCACCTGCCCGACGGGCGGAAACCTCAGAGCAGTTGTGAACTGCTGCCCGACCTCTCCCCCGCTCTGCGCCGTATGCAAAGGCCCTCACCCTGCCTTCGCTCGAGAGTGCCCATCAAGACCCGCCCCTCCTGCTCTCCGTAGGGAGCCCCCTCTATCGCAGAATGAGGAAAGAATGGACACGACGAACGACTCCGGCGAGGGTCCTTCAACTGGTGCACGACCCTACCTACCTCCCATCGATTTTGAGACACCCCGCCCTAGGCGTGGTGATGCCCCCCCGACACGTCCCCCCACAAACGTTCCGAAACCCCAAGGAGGCGCCCTGCCCAACCCCGCATGGCAGGCAACTCCGACTCCTATCCCACTGCCTGAGACGCCGGAAGGCGTGTAATGGCTGGTCACACCTCCCCTGTGAGTTCCGTGCTGGCGAAGGGCTCCGATAACTCATTATCCGTTCTACAACACAACTGCTTGGGAAGCTGGGATGTGTTCTGCTCCCTGTTTAATTCCTTTTCGTTATTGGATCTCCCCCCCACCCTTGTAGCTCTTCAAGACCCCCCTCTGTACAGGGGCAAGCCCCCTACGTTTGCAAGTTTCAAGCCTTTTCTTCCCCCATGCCCTGACGGTGGCAAGCCCAGAGTGGCCTGCTACCTCCACCTTCCCTCCACGCAACAGTTCTCAGTTCTTCCAGTTTTTTCTGAAGCAAGAGACTGGATGGCGATGGATTTCTTTTCTTCTGTTAGATTTTTTGATCCCTTTGTAACCAAGTTCCGCGTGATAAACCTCTACAGTACTTGGGACGGCTCCCCCTTCAAAAGGACCATCTCACCTGATGCTGCGTTCCCCCCCACGCCCTTCCCCACGCTGGTCGTCGCTGATTTCAACATCCACCATCCCTCCGCTGACCCAGGTCGCCTCTTCTCAATCCAGGACCTTGGGGCGTCCTCTCCATTCTTTGAAAAGGCCGCTGAAAGAGGTTTTTGCCTCCTGAACACGCCCGGTACCCTGACTTACTTTCCTTTTGATTCGAACCTCCGCCCCTCAGTAATAGATCTGGCATTCGCCAATGCCCTCCTCACGCCCAACTTCCAATCATGGTTTACTCCTCTCCCGCCAACAGGCTCAGACCACGTCCCAATCCTCATCAGGATATCAAGACCCTTGGCTCGCCCCCCTCCCCCCTGTCCGTCATGGACAAAGACCGACTGGCCCGCCCTCGAAGAAGGGCTGAAAAAGATGAAGTTCCGCCCCCCTCCCCCCCTCCCTACGCCACGGACGCTGTCAATCTGGTTTGACACAGCTCTGGAAAGGCTGAGGTCCCTACTTAAGAGTCACACCCCGGACAAAAGACCCTCCGGAAGGTCGAAGCCATGGTGGACACCCAACCTAACAGCACAAAGATCAGCCTTTCACTCCACAGTCCGGACAGCCCGCAAAGACCCCCTCCCCTCGTCAAAAGAATCGTGCAGGGTGGCACGCCTCCTTTACTTCCAGGCAATCAAGAAGGCCAAGAATGAGTACTGGAAGAACTTCTTGCAAACAGCAAACCCCCAGACCCTCTGGACGGCTAAAAAGTTCGCCTTCGGCAAACCGCGCGACAGATTCCCCCAAATTCCGGGGGCAGAAAGCCCCAATGATATCAACAAAGCCCTCCCCGAACACTTCTTCCCCGAGAAGGGGTCCTCTCTACCCCCTCGAATACTACGGGAGTTTAAAGACGTTCCTGAACTGTCGGAGGAAGAAATAACCGCAGCTCTTCGCAAGTCCTCTTCGTCCTCTGCCCCCGGACCGGACCAGATACCATACTCTGTCTGGAAGAAGGTCCACCTGACCAACCCCAGCATCCTCACGTCCCTATTAGCCCCCCTCGTTAGGTACGGCCACCACCCACCCTCGCTGAAAAAGGCCAATGGCATAGTGCTGGACAAGCCTGGTAAACCCTCCTACGACACACCCGCATCGTTCCGAATAATCGTCCTCCTGGAAACCGTCTCAAAGATCCTAGAGAGGGTGATGGCAAACCGGCTCTCGGCCCTGGCACGCTTCCTGGGCCTCCTCTGCCCCAACCAAACTGGCTCCCTACCTGGTCTCAGCATCTTCGACGCAGCGGCAACCCTCTCCCACGAGGTCCAGCTGTTTATGCGCCCAAAGCTTAAGCTCTCGACCCTCTTCCTGGACATCAAAGGGGGCTTTGACAATGTGTCGGCCCCGACTCTCTGCGAAAGACTCGCAACTAAGGCTGTCAACCCCTACATGGTTGCGTAGGTAAGCTCCTTCCTCCACGGCCGCACCTGCCGACTGGTTTTCCAGGGAGCGCCACAAATCTTCTCACCCGTCTCGGTCGGTACCCCCCAGGGCTCACCGATCTCCCCCCTCCTTTTTGTCATTTACGTCTCCACCCTTCATTTTCAAGTCCCTAGAGGCCTCATCCTATCTTACGTAGACGACTTCATGGTTACGGTTGCCTCGGGCTCATACCGGAGGAATATCCAAAGACTGCAAGGAATCACCAAGACCCTCCAGCAGAAAGCCGGCAAGCTAGGTGTGTCCTTCTCGATCCCGAAAACAGAGCTGATGCACAGGGAGACCCCCTACCAGAAAATCCCCCCACCCCCAATACCAGTCCTGCTTGACGATTTGGTCTTCCCCCCCTCAAAGCTTATACGTTGGCTCGGCTACTGGTTCGAGTCCTCCTCCACTTCATGCACAAGAGGCACCACCTCCCACTTTGTCAGAAGACTCGGTCTGGCCCAGGGCGCCTTCGCCACCATTAAAAGACTATCCAGGCCCGGTAAGGGCCTCCCACCCTTCCTCTGTTACCATCTGGCTACATCATTGATCTCTCCGATCCTCCTCTACGGCGCGGACCTATTCTCCCCCAGTCTCACCCTCCTTGATCGAATGGCGGTCTTCTGGAGGAATGTCTAGAGATGGGTCACAAACTGCTTCTCCTCTACACCTGTTGGCACCCTCGCTTGCGAGTCAGCCCTGCCCCCAATACCCCTCCTGATACGACACCGCCAGAGGCTGGCAGCGATAAGGCTGGTCTGCCTCCCGCCGGAGGCCAACCCAGCAACTGCCAGACTACACCCCACTTCCCAACCTCATCCCCCTTCCAGGCCGCAGACGACCACCGCCACCACACGAGGGGCCTGACGTCGGTCTATGCTCCTCTCTCATGGAGAACGCCCGTCCCCTCCCCTCCTATTAGAAAACACCTCCCAATTGATGCAATTGCTCATCGGACCCTCCCCTTCATTCCCACATCCGGCCCACTGCTGGTGGCTTCCCCCGACCTCCTCCCACCAGAATGCACGCCAGTAGCTGAAGGCACCCCCTCCTACAAGTCGGTCAAAGTTAAGATCAGAGCGGCGCTAGCCAAGGACTGGAACGAACAGTTTCTTCCACCCCCTACCTACCCCTACCACGTGTCCCTGAAGCCCCACTCCTTCATGGGGCTTGGCAGGTTCATAGCTGGAAGGATCCACCAGATGCGTTCAGGCAAGAGCTACCTCGCCGCCCACCCCTCATTGTTCACGGAAGACCCCTCTCCCCTCTGCCCCTTTTGCGAGGAGGACGAGGAGGATTTTAACCATGCAATCCTGACCTGCGAGTCCCACAGAGTACCTCGTGAGCGCCACCTCCAGGGCCTCACGTCGTTGGACAGGGACAGCCCCCTCTGGTCGAACTCCTCCGCTCTGAACTCCCTCGCCAGGTATATAAACATCACGGCGACAGGTTTCCCACCAGGTATGCCCCCAGCGGCATGGGATCAACAACACCCCCTGGACGCGGCCGCGGCTGCTCTCCCAATCCATGGCTTTGCTCCTCAGTAAAAAAGTCATCATCCCCTTCTTATGATTTTCTTGGTTCGCTAGGGAATTTCGTTTTTTATTTATCGTTATGAACATGAGCTTTATTGCTTTATTTCCATAGGGAGTTGGTGTCGGCTATCGGACACGCTTTGGAGGTTTTTATAGTTTGGTGCGAGTATTTTTCTTTTGTTACATGCGAGTTTTTGAGATTAAGGTTTTGTTTATGCCATAGCTAGCGCTGCATGCAAGTTCTTGTACCATAAATCAACGAATATATGAAGATAAAAAAAGAAAAAAAAAAAGAAAAAAAAATGGTTACGTAGATGTACCCGGCCTTGGACAGGCTGAGGTCCCAAATCAAAAGCCATACACCCGTCAAAAGGCCGTCCCATAGGTCGAAGCCCTGGTGGACCCCCGACCTCACTGCACAAAGGTCAGCCTTCCACTCCACCGTAAGGGCGACCCGCAGGGACCCCCTCCCCTCGTCCAAAGAACTATGCAGGGAAGCTCGCCTCCTATACTTCAAGGCTATCAAGAACGCCAAGAATGACTATTGGAAGAACTTCCTGCAAGCAGCGAACCCCCAGACCCTCTGGACGGCAAAGAGGTTTGCATTTGGCAAGCCGCCCGAGAGGTTCCCCCAAATTCCGGGGGCCGAGACCCCCACAGAAATAAATAAGGCCCTCCTCGAGCACTTCTTCCCAGGGAAGAGCTCATCCCCCCCCCCCAGCATCCTGCGCGAATTCAAGGACGTTCCGGAGCTATCAGCGGAGGAAATAGCAACAGCTCTTTGGAAGTCCTCCTCATCCTCGGCCCCCGGGCCAGACCAGATACCCTACTCTGTCTGGAAGAAAGTCCACCGGAGTAACCCCAAAATCCTTACCTCTCTCCTGGGTCCCTTGGTTAAGTACGGACACCACCCCCCCTCCCTCAAAAGGGCGAACGGTATAGTGCTGGACAAGCCTGGAAAAGCCTCCTACGACACCCCCGCGTCCTTCCGCATCATCGTCCTCCTTGAGACTGTCTCAAAGATCATAGAGAGGGTGATGGCAAACAGACTATCAGCCCTGGCACATTTCCTGGGCCTACTCTCCCCCAACCAGACTGGCTCCCTACCTGGTCTAAGTACCTTTGACGCCGCAGCCACCCTCTCCCACGAGGTGCAGTTGTTTATGCGCCCCAAGCTCAAGGTCTCGACCCTCTTCCTAGACATTAAAGGTGGTTTCGATAACGTCTCAGCCCCGCTACTCTGCAACAGACTCGCCACCAAGGCGGTCAACCCCTACATGGTCTCGTGGATAAGATCTTTCCTCCACTGCCGCACCTGTCGCCTGGTCTTCCAAGGCGCCCCCCAAACTTTCTCAAAGGTGTCAGTTGGCACCCCCCAAGGCTCCCCAATCTCCCCCCTTCTTTTTGTCATTTATGTCTCTACCCTCCACTTCTCGGTCCCCAGGGGCCTGATCCTCTCCTACGTGGACGACTTCGCAGTCACGGTTGCATCGGGCTCGTACCGGAGGAATATTCAGAGACTGCAGGGCATCACCCAGGTCATGCAGCGGAAAGCTAGCAGGATGGGTGTGTCCTTCTCGATCCCGAAAACTGAACTCATGCACTGGGAGACCCCGTCCCAAAAGGTCCCCCAGCCCACGATCCCGGTCCTGCTCGAAGATCTCGTCTTTCGCCCCTCCAAACTGATACGCTGGCTCGGATACTGGTTCCAACCCTCCTCCACCTCAGGTACCAGAGGTACCACGTCCCACTTCGTTAGAAGACTCGGCCTGGTCCAAGGGGCCTTCGCCACCATCAAAAGACTCTCTAGACCCGGCAAGGGCCTCCCTCCCTTCCTCAGTCACCCCCTAGCAACATCGTTAATTTCCCCGATCCTCCTCTATGGAGCGGACCTTTTCTCCCCGAGTCTCACTCTCTTGGACCGCATGTCAGTCTTCTGGAGGTCTGTCCAGAGATGGGTCACAAACTGCTTCTCCTCGACGCCGATTGGTGCCCTCGCCTGCGAGTCGGCCCTGCCCCCCATACCCCTTCTGATACGTCACCGCCAAAGGCTTGCTGCCATAAGGCTGGTCTGCCTCCCGCCAGAAGTTAACCCGGCGACCGCAAGGCTCCACCCAACTTTCCCAACGTCGTCCCCCTTCAGGGCCCTTGATGACCACCGTCACCACACCCGAGGACTGACGTCGGTCTATGCCCCCCTTTCATGGAGGACCGCCGTCCCCTCTCCGCCCATAAGGAAACACCTCCCAATCGATGCCATTGCCCATCGCACCCTCACCCTCATCCCCGCGTCTGGCCCTCTGCCGGTGGCGTCCCCCGACCTCCTTCCGTCGGACTGCCTCCCAGTTAGGGAAGGAGCCCCCTCATACATTTCGATCAAGCTACGTGCCAGGACGATGCTAGTTAAAAAATAGAATCACCAATTCCCACCACCCCCAGGCTACCAGTACATGCCGTCCCTAGCGCCCCACCCCTTCATGGGGTTAGGCAGGTTCATGGCAGGCAGGATCCACCAAATGCGATCGGGGAAAAGCTACCTCGCCGCCCACCCATCGTGGTTCACCGAGGACCCCTCTCCCCTCTGCCCGCTTTGCGAAGAGGACGAAGAGGACTTCAGCCACACAATCCGGACCTGCGAGTCCCGTAAAGAGCCTCGTGAGCGCCACCTCTAAGGCCTCACCTCGCTGGACAAGGACAGCCCCCGCTGGTCAAACCCCGCCACCCTTGCTTCCCTCGCTAGATACATAAATGTCACAGCGACGGGTTTCCCACCCGGCATGCCCCCGGCTGCACGGGACCCCCAACACTATGAGGGAGGAAGAGGCTCCGACTTGCCGATACATGGTTTCGCCCCCGGGGCGTAGGACAGCCGATACCCATTAGGTTTTTCTAGGTTGCGGGAAATATGTTTTTCGTTATGATTGTGCTTTTGTTTGTTTTATTTCCTTAGGGACTTTGTGTCGGCTATCGGACACGTTTAGGAGGTTTTTATAGTTTGGTGCGATTTTTTCCTTTGTGCTTGTGAGGTTAGGCACAACCGAGGCGAAGCCGAGGTTGTGGTGTCTGCCGGGGGCAGGGGGAGGATACTCGAGAGAGAGAAAGTCAAGAAGTTTGGTGAACAAACAAGCCGTAGACAATTTCGACGCAATGATGTCGTCGAAGGGTTGTTTGTTTCGAATAGCGTGCTATGCTTTCTCGCCAGTACGGACTGGAGGGGTGGTACTTATACCGTTCATCATTGCTCTCTACCTCATCGCGAGGTGGGAGAGTGGTGTGGCACACCAAGGCCGTCAGCCGTCCATCAACTTGCCGTCATCAAACCCAAGCAAACAGGGTTTCGCGCGGGGGCGTCAAGGGGGGCGTCATGGGCACGAGGAGCTCCTTCATGACAGGCGGGAAAACGGGACTTTCACTGTTCGGAACACTTTAGAGGCGTTCATCCTGCGTCACAAGATCGTAGCTATCACCGTTGCCTATCAGCGGCCCAATCAACCAGCCGGTTACTTGCCCGTAGGGAGAGCAGTTTCGGGCGGGCGTCAGGGGGTGTCAGACGTTGGTGTGCGCGCGATGTACTTGCGTACGGTCGCAATCAGGGTGGGATGGTGAAGCCATCACACCATCAGAGGTGGTGGGTGGGCGGTGAGAATCAGCACCCAACGACCCAGGCGATACGCAGCTGCCGAAGCACGCAAGACGTATGACCCATCAGCCGAAGTGGTTGTTAGACTCAACACACCTCTCGCACCACATAGCGGTGTGAGGCATTTCCGAGCGGCGTCGGCGACCTCGTATTCTAAGCGAGGTGTGGGCCAGAACGAACGGATGCCTAGTAGTTGGGCCGGCTGCGGTCGGTTACCCGAACAGCAAGTGTAATCACCGCATATGCGGATGAAAATTCTTCCTTGTCCGTGCATTATGGTGGTGTGCGTGAGCACACCATCATGCATGCCGTCATGCTGACGTGCATACCCGATGCATCCGTGCCGGTATTAGCCGTGCAAGGATCTAAGCGAGCGCTTACCTCAATTGGGGAATATTTCCTTTTACGGAAAATCTCCTTATTGGGAAGTCGGGAACGGATTACCCCTTCTGGAATTTACGTGTGCCAAGACTTAGCCACACCTAGCCACATCACGTGACGCCACATCACGTGTGCCTACTAGCCACAACTTAGCCACAACGCCACAGCGCCACGACGCCACCATCAGGTGATGCGCCACTTTGCCACAACGCCACAGCGCCACCGTCAGCCACCGCGCCACTCGCCACCTGCGCCACATACCTGCCACCGAAGTGGCTGGTTAGGGGTTAGGGGTTCGGGTTAGGGGTTCGGGTTAGGGTTAGGGGTTCGGGTCAGGGTTAGGACAGGGTTAGGAATATCAGTCCATGGCCCATCGGCTAATTCCTTCGCTTGGATCATCATTACAGGCTAAGTATTGGGTCGAGCTCGACGTATCGTGCGGATCTAAATCACGCACCACGAAAGTTAACAAAAACGATCGGCGGAGTATCTATCAATCCAACTACCTTTTCCTACCGGAGGGATGGTAGGACCTGAGATGAAGGATCGTCTTGCGACGGCCCTATCCGTAAGGGGCTTGACGAGCGCCTGATCTAGCATATCGTCAGTTTCTTCGACTAAGCATGCCCTCTGTATCTCGGCATTATAATGGTTGTTGATCTCACCAAGGTTCCTGAAGCGCTTGAGAGATAACATTATGGAAGTGATCTCGTTGAGCGGTGAGGGGTGCCCAACTGCGAGACCATCATCGACGTCTTCCATTGCCGACCATACCTTACGGAGGTCTATGTGCTGCCACACGTTATTATACATGGATTTCAGCCAGAGGGAATTAGCTCCTTTCTTCTCCGGGGAGTCCTTGTACCTCGAATCCCATCTGTTCCTAGCTTCCGCTTTGATCCAGGTGTGTAATAGTTGTGGAGGGTAGCCGCGTTTGAGATAGATATCCTTAACGTATCCAATCTCAGTGAAATAGACATCATGTCTAGAGCACAAGCGAGCTATCCTGCTCACCTCTGCGCAGAATGCGGCCCTTTTAACGTGAAGGGGGTGGAAAGCGGTGAACGGCAGGCGTTCATAGCTGTTCAGTGGCTTGCGGTAAGGCGCGAACGATAGGTAACCCTTCTCGAGCATGACCCTGAGGTCAAGAAAATCGTTTGTTTTCTCCTTCACTGACCAGGTGAGCGTTAGTCCGTCGGCTTTAACGACGGAAAGTTGCTCAAGCACCTTTTCATAGGTAGGCGCTTTAACCAGGACAAACACATCATCGATGTACCTTTTGTAGAGCAAAAAGCGCCCTGCAAAGCTGTTCTCGAAATGAGCCATGTATAGGTTCGCCACATCTGGTGCGGCGGGAATACCCATAGCAAGACCATCCTTTTGGTAGAACAGTTTGTCGTGGTGTTTGAATACCAGGTAATTATCCGACCATCGCGCTAACTTGGTTACAAGTATGCGCATGGGTAAATCATTACCGAGCGGGTCCATCGTATCCGCCAGAATCTGGTGGGCACGTTCACGTGGTATGTGGGGATACATGGCAGTAACGTCGCCGGTACATATCCAATACTTATCGGTGGATAGTATTCGAATGGTTTCCAGGATGTGCGCTAGGTCTTGAGTACTCTCAAGGATCCAGGGGCTTTCCTTAACACATTGCTTAAGCAGTATCGACAGGATTTTCGAGGCGTTAACCATCGGGTGACTGTGACATGGCACTATCGGTCTGAGAGCCCAAGGCTCCTTGTGAACTTTGGGGAGACCATGGAATTTGGGCATCCCCGTAGTCAAGATAGTGTCCGTGTCACAGGTTGCAAGAATAAAATCCTTTATTTCATCAGGGAAATTCGTCGCGTAACATGCTTTGATCTCGTCAATGACTCGTGAGATTTTAGTGACCGTTGCCGATTCGCTAATTTCTACGAAGTCTTCATTTTTGAGGACGAGATCGTCCAACTTCTCATTGTACCACTGGCTATCTACAATGGTAGTGCCCAGATTTTTATCCGCCTGGAGTACTAGGAAATTGGTACTTTTTCTCCAGGTCCGAAGCGCTGTCAATTCACGGTTGTAGTTAGGAACTACTGGTGAGTTTATTGCCCTACTTGGTATAGCCGCGATCTGCCTAAGCATTTCCGCTTCTCCTTTTTCGCGCATCACTTCGACCCATCTGGGTGTGGTGTCAGGTTCCTGGGTCGTTTCCGGCTTGCGGATACGCCATCTTGGGTCACCATCAATGAGGTTGGGGTCACGATTTTGGGCAAAAAACACTTTCCATTTAACTCTTCTAGCTAATGAATTCCATGCTTCTCGCAGAAGATCCAAATCAAAGACCGGTGCCTGTAAAAACCTATAACCCAACGAAAGAAAATCGTCCACCACTTCTGGTATCGACGAAACCCCGGGACCTAGTTTAACCTTAAGATCAGCATTGGAAACCTGGGTAAGGTGTATGCGAGATTTAATGATAGACAAGGCTTGTTCCACGGGGAGGTCAAGTATTTGTTTAGACAAGGAAGAAGGATTGTGTACTGACCACTTAGCCGACCTAATGCGGTCGCCTATCTCTTCTTCGGTTTCGGCCCGGTGTTCTTGCCACTCACGTTGCGTTTCCGCTTCGCGATTGCGTGGCCAGCTGTAGCCTTGATGCCTTTCGGCTTCGGCTTTGGCTTCGAACCGGGGGCGTTTGGCGGGGCCGACTTCTTGTTCGCAGGGGTCTTTCCTTTTCCCTAAAGAAGTGTCAGTGACGTTAATGGTATGTGATGGAGATTCATAACATACCCTATTGCCTCCGCGCTTTTTGCTCATTCCGGGCTTATTTTGCCGCCGGAGAGCTGCATCCACGGCATCTGCAACCGTCTTCGATATCGGGACGGACGAATCCATACCCCCCATCTCAACGTCTGCCGAAGCTGCCGCTTCTGCCACCAGTGCCTGTTTCTTTTCCAATTCCATGGAAAGTTTTGTGGACTTTATTCTCGTAAAGTCCCAGGATTTTGCAACCCAAACAGGCACCAGTTTCCTTGCGAGAGCGATCTCGCGATGGAAGAACTTGGAGATGTTAATCCCAAGTGGTTTTTCGAGAGGTTTTCCATCCTCGTCTACCTCAGCGGTAGACTTGCCTAGGGCCTTTTTCAAGGACTCCCAATCCATGTTAAGCTCGCTTAACATGAGATCGCCAACGGTGGCGGGCGAACAATTTTTAGCGAGGCAGTCTACCTCGGCCTGCTTAATGTCTATGACTCTCTGCAGGGCTTCTTTCTTTTGAAGGCGGAACCAGGTTCGCGCCTTCTCAAGGGGGTCGAGGGTGGCCGACCGGGCGACTTTGGTGATTTGCACCGAGTCGAAGGGGTTGTGCATCCCGGCGATATAAGGGGGCCATGTCCACGAGGTTTGGTGCCCCTGGAGGATTGCGAGGCCGCGACGAGCGTTGCACAGCTTGTCGTGCACGTCCTGCATTTCTCGTAGGATCGGGGCGAGGAGGGGGCGATATCGGGAGGGCATGGTGAGGATCAACTCGTTCATTGACCCAGCGACCGATATGCTGTGCTCCGAGGACTCCAAAATATCGTTGGGGTCCTTGGAGTTGCCGGCCGAGGCGAAGGCTATGGCGGCAGCAGGAGAGGTTCCGCGAACAAATAGGTTCTTGGAGGAGGAGGACATTCCGAAGTCAATGTATCGGTGTGCTACCATGCTAGATGGTGTTCCGAGGGGATTCTCGCGCTGAAGTAACCCAGACTTCTTACCCATTACAGGCACCGATCCGATCAAGGTTCCTTAGGCCTGTCACGGTGATAATGTGGTAGTCAATGTAATCATCCGTGTAGGTAAGTACTTACAGGACCGTGATTCCGTATTATCATATTGAGGGGTTCGACGCCCTCGCACATTGTTAACTCCTTAAGCACCTATGACATGAAGTCATCATAGCCAGTCTTGCGTCCTCACCACCGAAGTGAATTCAGAAAAGATCAAGACATTACTACATTGGTACCGACATGCGCATACTGTCCTCTCAGGCCCAGCATAACAGAGTAGGTAAGGCGCGTACGAGAACGACTGTGATTCGGAGCGGATTTTAAACTTCGAGTGGCTAGCCATGAAGAAAGCATAACGCAAATCCTCGCCGTAGAACCTCTTCCGAGGCCGGTGGTAGACTAAAGATCGTTTCTAGACACGGTAACGGGCAAGTCGCTTTTCCTATCCTGGTTCCACTGTTAACTGACCACGCCTCACAGTAAAACTGCTTCGCGTTACCCAAGAGAGAATTAAGAAACCACTTCTCTCACGGGCCGACCATGTCTTGCATATCCGCGAAACCACATCTATTAAGGCCGTGAATTAAGACAAAAGAGTCTATGAAACAGGGTAGAGGGTTTCTCCGGGATATACTAACCAAGCGCCCGGACGCGCCGAAGGGTGTCCTGTCCATGTCCTAGTCGACAACACTGAAGCAAGTCCCTTACCAGAGAATGCTGGGCTGAGGTGCGAGCTCAGTAGGAGTAGATCGGATAGTTTTTACCTACACATTCATGTCTTTTTCCCTTCCCTTCTTACGGATAACCGTCTGACAGAATGCTTTTGGACATAGGGGTTCGGGTTCGGGTTCGGCTTAGGGTTAGGGTTAGGCCACGAGCGAGCGAAGCGAGCAAGTGATAGTCTGTCTGGGACAGAGGAAGGAAGAACGGGAAGAGTATGAATGGTTGGTGAAAAGAATGCCGTAGACAAAGTAGTTATCGATGTCGTATAACTGCTGTAGCGTTCGTTTCGTATACCGTGTTCTGGTAACTCTTCAGTACGGACTGGGAGGGGGGTACTTATACCGTGCATCATTGCTCGCTACCTCATCGCGAGGTGGGAGAGTGGTGTGGCACACCAAGGCCATATTCCGTCCATCAACTTGCCTTCATCAGGCCCAAGCAAACAGGTGTTCACGCGGGGGCGTCAAGGGGAGCGTCATGGGCTCAGGGAGCTCCTCCACGATAAGCGGAAAAACGGGACTTTCACCGTTCGGAACACTTTAGAGGCGTTCATTCTGCATCGCCGGATCGTAGCTATCACCGTTGCCTGTCAGCGGCCCTATCAACCAGCCGGTTAATGACCCGTAGGGAGGGTAGTTTCGAGCGGGCGTCAGGGGGAGTCAGACGGTGGTGTGCGCGCGATGCACTTGCGTGCGGTCGCAATTAGGGTGGGATGGCGCAGCCATCACACCATCAGAGGTGGTGGGCGTGCGGTGAGAATCAGCACCCAACGACCCAGGGGTACCGCAGCTGCCGAAGCACGCAAATGATAGACCCATCAGCCGAAGTGGTTGTTAGACTCAGCGACGCATCGAGCACCACGTAGTGGTGTGAGGGATTTCCGCAGGGCGTCGGCGACCTCGTATTCTAAGCGAGGTGTGGGCCGGAACGAGCGGATGCCTAGTAGTTGGGCCGGCTGCGATCGGTTACCCGAATAGGCATCATAATCACCGCATACGCGGATGAAAAATTCTTCCTTGTTCGTGCATGATGGTGTTGTGCGTCAGCACACCATCATGTATGCAGTCATGTTGACGTGCATACCCGATGCATCCGTGCCGGTATTAGCCGTGCAGGGATCTAAGCGAGCGCTTACCTCAATTGGGGAATATTTCCAATTACGGAAAATCTCCTTATCGGGAAGTCGGGAACGGACTACCCCTTCTGGAAGTCAGGTGTGCCAAGACTTAGCCACACCTAGCCACATCACGTGACGCCACATCACGTGCCTTACTAGCCACAACTTAGCCAGAACGCCACAGCGCCACGACGCCACCATCACGTGATGCGCCACTTTGCCACAGCGCCACAGCGCCACTGTCAGCCACTGCGCCACTCGCCTCCTGCGCCACATACCTTCCACCGAAGTGGCTGGTTAGGGGTTAGGGGTTCCGGTTAGGGGTTCGGGTTAGGGTTAGGGGTTTGGGTTAGGGTTAGGACAGGGTCAGCATATCACCGCATGTCCCATCAGCTAATTCCTTCGCTTAGGATTTTACAGGCTAAGTAGAGGCCGGACTCAACGAATTCCATGGATCTAAATCACACGGCATGACAGTTAATAAAAACGGTCGGCGGAGTATCGGTCAATCCAACTACCTTTTCCTACCGCGGGGATGGCAGGACCTGAGATGAAAGAATACTTCTTTCCCGTAAGGGGCTTGACGGGTTCCTGTTCAAGTACCGCGTCAGTTTCTTCGACTAAGAGTGCCCTCTGTATCTCGGCATTATAATGGTTGTTTATCTCACCAAGGTTCCTAAAGCGCTTGAGAGACAACATGATGGAGGTGATCTTATCCAACGGTGGGGGGTGCCCCACGGATAGATCGTCTTCGACGTCCTCCATTGCCGACCATACCTTATGGAGGTCTATGTGCTGCCACACGTTATTATACACGGATTTCAGCCAGAGGGAATTATCTCCTGTCTTCTCCGGAGTGTCCTTATACCTAGAATCCCATCTGTTCCTAGCTTCTGCTTTGATCCAGTTGTGTAATAGTTGTGTCGGATAGCCGCGTTTGAGGTAGATGTCCTTAACGTATCCGACCTCAGTGAAATAAACATCATTCTATAGCCAAACTCAGGGTCAGAAATCCTTCATGGTAACACGGGGCTTTCGGGGAGGACCGCAACTCGGCGGGAGCAGGGGGATTGGGCAACGATTTTCGGGGAAAAAGAATACATATTTAAGATCTCTGAAATCTGTAGATTTCAAAAAAAGAAACCCCATTTTAATTCTAGTGTAGATGTCCATGGTAGAAATTACCATGCTTAGAAAATGTGAGTGATATTTCGTGATTCCTTATCAACCTCCTTGCTGGTGAATATACTTAATCAGAGACTCTTAAGCCTCTTATTTCTATACTATAAACCTATATATAACTGATTTGTTCCAAACTAATAACTGCAGGTGTTAAAAAACTCTCCTTTCATGACTTGCAGGTAACATATTTCACCATTTTTCCGCGATGAATCTTTGTTTTAAACCAACAACTATTGTATTTCATGACGAAACAAATTTTCACATTTATGTTGAACTACCATGAGTTTACTGCAAAGAAGAAATCCAGTATTCTTACATTTTATACAAAGCGTTCTCATACAAATACCTACCTCAACTCGGATTTATTGCGGTATTTATTGCGGTATTTATTGCGGTACCCCCCGCAATCTCAAACATTTTGCCTCCATTTTGCTCCAGATTTTCACAATACCCTTGCTGGACTATTCTCTGCGTAATCTCTAAATATGATGCAATTCTGTGTAGTTTTCACCTTGCTTCAGCAATATACTCCTAGTAACAATACGTGTGACTGAGATATAGAAATACCACCCTGGTAGCTCTTTCAATTTCTACTCCAGAATAAATAAAATATTTCTAATTCCTTCACTCTCTGCGAGAACCCTTCTTCCTTTTTCCACCAACCTTATTACATTTCCCATCCCATTCATTTCCATTATCTTAGCTAGGATTAGGGTCAGGGTTCGTTTATACTGTACTTCCATATCTGATATCATTTCACCCAACTTTCCTTGCCACTATCTCCCTTTCATTTGTCCCATCTCTTCGGGTCCTATACCTATGTACCAATGTTTTGCAACTTCTATACTATGCAACAGTTCCTATATTAATCCTGCCTGCTTTCTTAACATTTATCTTATACTTTAACTAGTCCTCTTCTTGCTTATCTCAGAATGTCTCTCAGACACTCTTGGGCTCTGTCCTCTAGTGAAACCACATCCTTTATTATCTGGCTCTTGGTCCCCACTAAACCTAACTTTGGAATACCCAGGTATGCATCACATTTCTGGAACCAAAAGATATCATGTGCACACTGTAGATGTAACTTAAGGTCTAGCTCATCCCAGTTAATATTTACAATAGGCCTGGCCTACTTGCCTCCACAGTCAAACCACACTTGATTAGCTTATCACTATTGTCACTATAGACAACATGATCCATACTGGTAGAATTCTTTTGCTTTAACTTGGTCTTTTCCTTTTTATCTTCTTTGATGTTCATTGATTACAGAATAAGAACTTGCATGCAGCGCTAGCTATTACATAAACAAAACGTCAATGTCAAAAACATAACACAAAATACAAAGACTCATAGCTAGTATGAAAATACTTGTCCGTGTGTCTGCTAGTGGTAGTTAAATTCTTTTGGAATACAGGTAAACAAAGGTACAGTTGTGATGTAAAATATTAGTAACNCAGGTAAACAAAGGTACAGTTGTGATATAAAATATTAGTAACCAAGAAGTGTAAGATACATGATTTGGTACCCATAGGGTGGGGACTCAAACTGTCGATTGGTAGCACCTCACAGGGTCATGGGGGAGGTGGAAAAGGACTTCCTAGAGTTTCCATCATATGCATAGGGTAGCCTGTTGCGGTGGTGGTGATATATTTGGCAAATAAGAAGAGGAACTATGTGTTAAACTAGAGTGAAGCATCCTGGCCTCAGCTCAGGAGCACCCCAAGGCAGCACGCTCTTGCCCCGATAGTGGACTTGCGGTGAATAATGGTGTGTTGAAAGTGGTCTTTCTCTTCCTCACATTGCAGTGTTGATGGAAGAGGGGTCATCCGTGAACCAGAATGGGTATGCAGCTAGGTACCTTTTCCATTAATACATCCGATGGAGTTATTCCACAATAGATCTCCCTAGCCCTATAAATATTTGAGGGGCTTGTGAAGGGCTATAGGTGTATGACATGGACAATGAGAACTGGAAGACCCAGGTACATCAAACCGAGAAGCAGACAGTGGCCTTCATGGATGGGCACAATAAGGGGCCCATTTTGCGATGGAGACTCAGTAAACAGGGATAAGGTTTGCAGCTACCTTGTGGTGGAGACTGTGAACCTCAATAAGGGGGATAGCTTTGTGCACAATAGTAGGGAGAGAGAGAGGTTTTTGGATCTAGTGAGTTGAGGCATCGGTGTTCCTGTGGAGCAGGATGTCAAGTGAGGTGAGATCTCTTATGTGGGATCAGTGGTCTTAAGGAGACTGGAAATGTGAGAAGGTTGGAAACATCGGTTATAGCTAGACTGTGGCCAGCTTTACCTCTAGAGGATAGTGGAGCAGGAGCATGGCTACCAGCTGTTTACAGTTCGTAATGAAGAGGAGATGGTGTGGAAGTGAGAACTCGCAGGCCACTGTACCCATAGGGGTTGATAAGAAGCAGTCAATTAGCCAGCACACGATAGTTCTCTAAAAGATCGATATGCGGTCTGGTATTGTGAGGGTTGGGGTAAGGTTGTCAGCCCTGAGTAGAAGTATAGGAGAGACGAGAGAGGACGTTAGACAGTGGCATGGGTAAGGAGCTAATCCCTTACCAGGAGCTGAGAGCTCTTAAATGGTAATCAAGGCCTCTTGAGTGAGGGTAAATGTTCTTGAAAAGAGGGTGGTGGTGCCCTTGGTTCAGGAGGTAGTCTACAGCTTGAACTACTAGTAGAGCCATTACAAGAGGGAGGAATAGTAGAAAAGCAGCCCATCCAGTTGGACAAGAATGTGAGGAGGAGGGTTCTTTAGTGCAGGGGTAGTTGAGTGAATGCGCGCAGTATTAGAGATGAAGAAAGATACACCTATCGTGCCGGCCCTGCCCTGTACTGAGCCGACCATGCTTTAAAGTCTAGGGACTTTGCAGTTGTTGGAGCTGGAGGTGACGGTTACTACAAAGTCATCTACATAGGACACGATTAGGCCTTCAGGTACCAGGAAATAGAGGAAGGAGATATAAAGGATAAACTGCTGGGAAAAGATGGGGGAGTCTACAGAAGTTCCAACAGAGATGGTTGAGAAGGTGTGGTGGGTCCACTGAAAGACTAAGTAGCAAGAGCGGCCATGCAGGAACAATCAAATTGAGGACACTATGTAGAGGTAGATGGCTTTGATGGCAGTACATTACCAAAGTGTAGGGGAGGAGACATTGTCAAACCCTTACTTAATGTCAAGGAACAGTGTTGAGACATTGAGCCAATGGGAGAAGAATGATTCGAGTTCAGGAGGTAAGGTAGTACCTGTGTTGAATGTGCTTAGGCCTGGGGGGGACCGACACTGGTGGGAGAACAAAAGGCGCAGGTACAAGGCCAGAGAGGTGAGATAGTTAGCTATGATCTATGGCAAGATTTTGGAAACAAATTCTGAGAACACAATAAAATGGGTGGAAGCTGGAGTGTCGTAGGAAGAGTACTCAGGTCTGTGAAGGACTATGCTATTGACTGTTTTCAAGAAGGGGGGGTGAAAGTTGTACAAGACAAGTGGAACAAGGAGGAACATGAGCAGGATGTAGTTGCGAGAGTGAATACAGTTCCAGATTCAGTAGTGGATTTGGTCAAGCACTGAGGCCGAAGACAAAGAGGTTTTTCATAGGGCATCCGAGATCTTTTAGGCTGCAAGGAAGGGCCATCATCGAACTCCCTGAGGATCACTAAGGAGCCCCAGTTGGATTCACCAGTAAAGACATAGGTTAAGACAGTGGAATTGATTGTGGCTGGGCTGTTGGCATGAGGCAGCTGGGTGGACATAGCAGGTAGTTTATCAGAGGCTAACTGATTGGCCATCGATAGGGTCCGAAAAGTGGCTGTTTGCAGGAAATTTTCACAATAGTCATTTTTTGCCTTCACTATGGCTTCGTAGTATAAAGTTCTAGCGTCTTTGGACTCCTGCAGTGATGAGGAGATGGGATCCTTGTAGGTTGCCTGAACTATAAAGGGGTAAGCAGCATTTTCAGGAGGGAGGTTGGGAGTCCACCATGGCTTAGACCCCGGGTATAGATGCTTGATAGGGGTATAGTAAGTAGGCGTGGTTTTGATCAGAGCTAATACATTGTCGAACGAGCTTGGAAGAATGCAAGAAGCAGAGAGGACGGAGAATAAAGACGGTGACATAGCTTTAAGTTCTACTTCTATTAAACGCCAGTCTACTATTGACCACGTAGGGGTGGGGAGGAGTGGGTAGACCATTGTTGGGAAAAGGAGGATAATTGTATAAACATGGTCTTAGCCTGTAGGGGAAGAGGGTGTCCCACCTTTGAAATATGGAGATGGGAATGCCTTTACAAAACTCAGGTCACGGACTATGGCATGTAGCTTGAGGTCAAAAGGAGAAAAGTGTAATGACATCACCGGTGTTGGGCAGCAAAAATTCCTCCAGTACTGTATATTTGAGATGAAACACTGTGGCTACCAGTTCCAGGACTGAGAAAACTCTTATGGTGTTCCCTGTAGGATTATAGATATTGTAATCTCTCACTACCAGCAATGAATGACTAGAGGTGGGAAAAGCATCTTTGGGCTGAATGGGATTGTGGAAAGAGGAGAAGTTCTAAGTGCAGTAGATATTTATAACGCAGAAAGAATTTGCAAAAAGATCAAAGAAACCCAAAGTGGAGGAGAAATCCATAGTCATCCAATCGCTGGCATAAGAGAAGACTAGCGGAATAGAGAGTTAGGAGGTCTATAGTAAGTGAAGGTAGTAGACTACAATGGACATGCCACTAGTCAAATAGGGAAGTTCACAAAGCAGTAACCTAGTAAATAATGGAAGCCTGGTTGGATAAATGGGTGGGTCTTGGAGGAGATCCAGGGCGGTGGAATCTTTTAACGAACCAAATAAATTATATAAGAAGAGGAATACATTGCTATAACCTAGGCGGTTGTATTGAAGAATGGATAGGTTATTAGTGAAGACCACCTCCAGTGTGCGGCTCCTAAAGAAATATCGATCAGGCATTATCTGCCTTCTGGTATCTCTGGTTGTAGAATGGGAGGTAGAGTGTACTACCACGTGAAAGTAGGTAGGCAGGCTCCTAGTAGATTGTAAGCTAGAAAAAGTTAATATATTGGTAGTGTATTGCAATTAGTGAGATGGAGTGTGGTAGGATCAACGGTGGAACAAAGCGATTGTATCGTAGCTGAAGAGCCCTCATGGAGGGCATCTGCCCCCTGGATCTATTCTTCATCCTCTGGTATCGAGGACTCTCTACTGAGAGGATAGAGTCAGGGTTTTGTGCAGTAGTCTAGTGCGAAAGCCAGGTATTAGCAATTGCGAATAGCATATATTAGCAGTGAGGTGGAGTAACAGGAAGGAATAGAGCACAGATTGCCCACCTTGGAGCTGGTGGGGCTTTTGAAATGGTATGTCTGTTTTTGGTAAGAGAGTTAGCAAATGAGCCAGATTGGGTAATCCTCCTTACACATCACAGGGTCGTGACCATATGAACAACAGTTATGGCATTGAGCGATGCCAGTAGCTGAGTACTCTTGTTCACTCGCGCAGAGGAAAAGTCTAGATAGGCATTTCCCAGCATGCAGGACTTATATTTCATGAGCCATGATAACAACTCCTGTAATGGCAGACTTGCGGAGTATAAATGGAGGATCAGCATTAACGCAAGGGGCGGAGAGGATCAGAATGCCTATGACTTGTAGTACTGTATTACAGAAGGATTGGAGCAGCATTAAATCATACAGGAGGAGTATGCTATGAGGAGGGAGTTGATCACTAGTTGAACTTGGTTGGAGAAAAAGCAAAATAGTAACCAAGAGGTTTCACCAATAAGTAGGAATTCGTTCAGTTTTATGGTGAGGGCTTTATGGTGGGGGGCATAAGAGGTGGATGGGGTAGATGAGGAGAGTACTAAGAAAGTAATAGTACTTCGGTCATTGGCCTGAATAGAGAAAGAGTGGAGAATAGTGTAGCCCATTATACGATGAATGGAGGTAGCCACATAGGGGAAGGTAGTAGCTATAAGGGCTCACTGATTGTGGGTAGAGGAGGACGCAAGGTGGGTGAAGAACTAGCTTACAGCTGCAGGGACACAGGACCAGCTTTTGCCAGGAACCTCTGGTGCCTCAAAAGATGTAGCCTGACTAGCCAAAGCGGGGTACTTCACTGTACCTGCATTCCCCTTTCCTTCCTGTTCCACAGGACATGAGACTTGCATTCTGGTCAGCGCGGAACTCCACAAGGGGTGGTATTTGCCTTCCCTGAAGGATGGAGCATCTCTGGAGTGTGAAAGCTTAGCTGCATAGTATGCTGGGTTGCCATACCATTTATGGTCAGCAGGACTGTAACAGGAGATATTGGAGGTATCACCTAGATCATATTAAGGTGTAAGGTGGTCAGCCAGAGAGCAGGATGATGCTACCTGAATGCCTTTTCAGGATGCAGCTTTAGATAGCGGATTGGGTCGGGGCTGCTGTAATGGGGACCATTGGAGTGGGGCTATTCATCGTGTATATTGTGAGGCACTCGGGTGGTCAGATGCATGGAGGGCAGGGGAACCGAGTTTTCGAGTGCCTGGAGAGAGCCAGAGACGTTCTCCTAGGTGGAGTGAGGGGAGGTCACAGATGTAGCATAGGTGGCGAGAAACCCACAGGGCCAGTGCAACTATATGATAGGACATAAAGTTCGTCTGGCGAAGGGAAGAGCACAGGAGGTGAGGATGATTGGCTTACCCAACACCTTGTTATCGAGTTTGCCCATCGTGATGGGAGGGAAGATATCCCGAGACAGTTCTGTATCATTGAGAGTTGGCTCCAGGAGCTGCAAGAGGAGGGTGGTGTAAGAGACCTCCACTGGGGAGGCCAGTAAGGAGGTGGGATGTGTGAATAGAGGTTATTTCAGTAAGGAGAGGAAGACGGTACCAAACATGAGGACTAAAGACTGAGCATATACCAGGTACACCCGATGCAGATGGTGTTGAAAGAAAGGGGGTAATGTAGTGCAGGGAAAGCTATGGAAGCAGAGCATGGTCCCTACTTATAGACCTGTCCAATATGTTATACATACTACAAGTCTTGTGGGTTTTGATTTGGCAGAAGATACAGGATAATACCTGATATGGATGACCATCATTAGGAGTCGGCAAACTGAGTATGCTAAATTTTATAGCAAACAGTCTATATACTTGCACAATCACAAACATTTTCATTGAAGAACTCGCGTAGCACTTGTAATGCACAGTAGCTACATGTCGTTGTTCTTGCCCAACGAAAGTACAGAAAAAGAAACAAACTAAAGTAGGATCATTAAAGACTCTAAGGGCAAAACAAGTATTGGAATGAAGGGTTGATAGATTTCCTTGTTCTCTTCTGCCCATGCTAGCTAAAAACAAACTAAGAATATATATCACCATCAAAATAACAACAATCTAGCTTGCATGAAACTAAACGAGCTCTAAAGAAACACAGAGGGCTGACAAAAAGGAAATCTGCAGCAATCCAGAACTCTCCATGATCCATCGTGATCCATGGAACCTCAACAATACCAATGTACAAACTTCCATATATTTAGGAAATAAAAGAAATAATAAAACTAATACCTGATGCCAACTGGCATAGGATGCGAAAAAGAACAAAACTTCTGCTAGGTGCAGTACCGTAGGAAACTATACAAACAGATATCTCGTATCCTTCCATCTCCTAACCACATACCCGGAAACCTGCAAAACCGCAAACCTTCATAGTCCCATGCCCTATAGGCCACCATCCAACTGTTGTATGTCAATACACGACACTGTAATGCAAAAATAAAACCGAGTTCTCTGGTTTGCTGATAACATCACCTAATAGATTGAGCATGTTTGCCAGAAAAATGTTGAGCACACTCTGAAATTCTCATTTGATGGATTAATTGTAATAAGCCTTCTAAAATTCATTCTGCAATGAAATATTTAGCCTAAATCTCATGATTGATACCAGATTTAACCTGGGCCTCTCAGTGTATTACTAATTCTCCAGATTCCAATACTTACTACACATGGACGATGAGATCACCAAGAATCCCGCGGTCAATTTTCTCTTTGATACATTGTACAAAGCTCCACAATCCGAGATATATATTTATAGCTTCTCTGAAGTACTTCTTTTACATGTTCCAGCAATTGTATTTTTCAAACCTGACCATGTATGTAGGATTATAATGCAATTGATTATTCTGGAGAGTAATTCATGCAAATTCGTGAAACCATATTCAGACTGCTAGGTCCATAGAATTCAATATAGGCAATTGATTTTGGCAATTGTAGTACCATGTATAGAAAGGTTACAAACTGTTAGGCATATGGAAAAACTCATGTAGTACACAGACCCAGAGTAGAGTAACAGTGCACAGACCTCGTATTTTACTAAAGGTAACACCACCCCACTAGTCCCTTCATATGCCTTGCAGGTCATTAGTGAGACTTTATTTCTTGCATTTGGTAACCACAATGTCCCATCAATGAAGCCCACTTCAAGCCATCATTTGCATCACACCTGTCTGCCCAACTATGTGCTGTTCATACGATACACAATAGGGGATCTTTGGTAATATCTGCGGAGTGGAATGCAAGAACTCTGTTGGAGGAGAATCAAGTTAATAGGCTTCGAAGAATGGCTCTCTAATTGAATGCTAAAGGTGTGTAGATGATTTTGGCAAAATACTCTACAGGGATGCTATAGCTGGGGATGTAGGTATAGACATACTGAATCAGACCATACGTTTCCTGGATTCCCATTATCCTGAGTAGTAATCAGAATATGATCCCTCTGCAGAGGCTGGTGAACTCTGGAGAAGCAGACACATACCCACTACCTGTATCCCAGAGACCCATAAGACTTCACTATATTGGGCTCTAACTTGCAGTCAGGCATGGGTAGCATGGCATGAAACTGAACACTTCACAACAAGGGAGACTTCTGTTATAATAGTCATCATGACTAAAGTAATTGACTATACTATATGGTCATCTGCAAAGAGGATATTTGTTTGGAAAACAAAAAGTGCGATCATCTAGGGAGAGGAACAATACTTGATAGCTATGAGAAGGATGTATGAAGTTAAGGTTGCAACCATGTTCACACTTATAAGATCATAAATCTTTGTGTATTTAAACTAGCCTGAGACCCCAGATGAATACTAGTTCCAAGTACTCAATGAACACTCACACTGCAGATATAAATACTGGAATGCCTGGCGGGCTTTGTAGACATTGTCAAGTAATGGAGAAGAGGTCTTATCAAGATAGTATAGTTTTACTCTTCAAATATTTAACTTACCTATCCTTTACATGAATTTAGCCTTCCTGGAAAAATTCTCAGAACAATGATTTTACCCTAAGTCTCTTGATGCATACAAGAGTAGGCTTTCGCCTAATACAGTCACAACAATTTTGTATGAGTACAAGGTCTAATATATAAAATGCATAGTGTAATAAGAGGTTAGCTACCCATGAAACCATTGTCGCTGTTCAAACTCAGTGACCACAAGCATCAAGATAGAATCAACTGCTTAGTCAAGATATAGATACTGAGTGTGATTGACCCTGGATAGTGTGGGGTAATGAAGTAGCCTCCATTTTACTAGTTTAGCTTTCTTTTATTTCACTTACAAAATGGCCCTAGAGGCTAGCTAGTTACGGAGTGGGGAGGAGAAGGATTACTAATAGTTAGCTAGGATCAAAGAAGGAGGAAGAGTGAAGAAGACACAACGAAGTGCCGAACAACTTTTTTATAAGATGAGTGGGTTTTCTTGTACATGTTGGATAGTTATCGACTTTTGCTCTACTGCACCCACTGCACCACTTCTGCTGAATTAGTTAACTTTACCTTTTGTGTGAGCGGTGGTTGCCTACCATAGGTACTGTTTCTTTTCCTGCTCATATTATCATTTCCCCGTCTCCTATCGTCCTTGTTTCTTTCTTCTCTCTATTCTTTATAGAGATTATTACCTCGCAGGGTGAAAGTCATTGTTTCAATACCTAGCCAAGTTACACAATGTTGTCGTTTTGTCCGTGCAATTGAAGCCCGATAAAGTAGGAGTTATGATAGTCGAAATTGAAAAGATCATTCGCCAGGCCTATTAAATCCCACTAAATGGGTGGCAAGTAGCTCACTGCCAGTTGGATTGATTGGACATCGTTCATTAAGAGCTATTAACTCATTCTCAGAATAGTCTACAGCTCAGTGATGAACTTTTTTCACTACATTCCATGGGTGACTTCTGATGTACCGAGTGGTTCTAGAGGGTAAAAAAACTAGGAGATTTGGTCTAGTACCACTGCTCAAATATAGGACAATAATGGTGAGCCAAATTCAGAATTGTAGAAGCCAGGACCAAGATGAAGAAAGTACAGATAGGGAGATACTAGGAGCAGAAAAGGTTGATAAGTACAGTCGGATGACAAAAATATTTCCGATCCATCAAAAATTCCTATACATACTGCTTAGCGGTAACAACATTTCCTCCTCTCCCACCCGAACCAGATATAGAAAGCATACAAGAATGAGTATGAATATTAAATGCAGGTAGCAGAATACATGTATATAAAGAAAACAAAAAAAGTAAAAATCAATACTTCGTATACCACCCATTGGCGGCAATGACTGCACAAACTCGAGAGGACATACTTCTCCAAAGACTTTCCAGATAGTTTGACTCTAGCGTATCCCATACCGTTGGAAGAACCTCGGCGAGATGTCTACGAACTGCTTCCTGTCCTCCTTTTGTATCCCCAATGTTGGGATATATTGTTTGCATTTGTTCCTTCAGTTGACGCCAAAGATGTTCGATTGGGTTCAAATCGGGTGAACATACCTGCCATTCTATCACATCTTCTCCTTGCTCCTCCTCCCATTCCTTTACCACCTCTTTCTTGTGGACCCTAGAGTTATCTTCCTTGAAGATAGGCGCGGCACTGGTTGTTTGTTGAACTCTTTCCAGTACCGGTGGTTAAAGGTTGCATAAATGATCATAGTAGACGAATCGATTCACGGACTTGACAATTAATAGAACAAAGTTACCACGGTATAGACCCCAAAATCATTCCCAAACAATCAACTTTACTCCTGGCCCCTTTTCTTATTTTTGAATCCATTCCTTATCTCACTTTTCATATGGGGTACGGAAAACTCATACATTTCGTTGATCCTTACTCTTTTCTATAATACATTCATCACTCCATATCACCCGCTTCCAATCCTCCTCAGTCTAATCTGCATAGTATAAGGCCCAGCACAAGTGTGCAGCAGCCTGGTCCTCGGTCAATTTCGTCCTCTTCTTTGCTCGCCACTTTTTAATGCCTGCTTTTGCCAAAACCTGCTTAACCGTTCGTATACTGACATGTGGAGTCACCGTTTGTGTTAACTCATGCAGATGCTGCTGTCTATCTGCTTTCTCTGCTCTCATGAATCTTCTCCGATCGCGCTTGTTTACTTTTGCTGGGCTCCCGTGTGTTGGCTGGTCATGGTGGTCGTTTCTTTGCTGCTACCGCTGGATGCATTTTCTTACAACCGAGTCCTGTCTTGGTTATGTCAAGAGCGGCAAGATTTTTGCCACACTTTGGTAGACATTCCAGAGTCCAATAATTTCCCCTTTCTCAATATCTGACAGGCGCCCAATTCCTGGAGTCTTCTCTTTCGTTTTGGGTGGTATTCTGGCAATCGCGGTTGTTGGTTGATGTTGTGTGGTTGCCACCTACGATGATTTTTCGGAAATATTTTTGTCCTAGTACTGTAATGAGCCAGAAATCAAAGAAATATAAAAAGTAAGCAAACAAAAGACAGAGAGGGCCTCTTCTAGTTGACAATTTGTGAACCTGTGATATCAACAAGAGCATCAGGGGAGTGGAATATTCGGCTCCCCATTATGGCGAAAGAATAGCAAACCGCAATGTGGACTGAATATGGTTAATTGTGGGATGCACAAGTGAAATCATAAGACAAGTAGCAGCCAGGGTCCACACCCTTAAGTGTGTTGCTGAAAGGAGAAAAATAAGGGCATATCAAGATGCCTGACCAATGATGACAACATTGAGTACCAATAAGGAGAGCCATGGTAGGGCAGTAGCCTTCATGATTTGCTGAGTATAATAGATGAATAATGCTACTACAGAACAAAGGGCATATGTGAGAGGTGTACTAGGTGTAGTTGAGGTATCTGGGTGGGTCAGAGATGTGCAGGATCCACAAAGCATATTGCATATTGCAGCAATAGTGCTGATACCCATGATGCAGAGAATACAACTATTAAGCTACCAGAATCAGCAGGCCTACCTGGTGCATTAGATATTAGATGATCTTTGGCTACTGATGACTCTAGTTACTTCTGAAGGGTGTTTTCAGTTCACCACATAGCTTAATTCATATAAGGCAATAGTCATCTTTCAATCGGGACTTACTAATCATTAAGGCCCTAGCTACTGAATTTGGGAAACCCTCTCAATAACATGGGGAGATAGTGGTCGAAAGTAGTCATCTGGTTAATATTTCGAAGATCCACAACCACTCTTACATTACCATGCAGTTTGCATGCGAAAATGATTAGAGCACTGGCAGGAGATTCATACTATGTAATCCTTCCTTCATTTATCACAGTTGGTAAGTATTCTCCTCATATTTGCAACTGACGTTCCGATAGCAGGTAAATGAGTCCTGGTACTTGAGCTGATACTGCTATTATCTTAAACTCGATGTGGGAAGCTCTTCTAAGGACTAGGTTTGCTTTTACAAGCACTTTGAAAGTATGTTTGTACTTACAATAATCTTTGAGTCCTTCAACTAACTCTGCTGTGATTTCTATGATACTGCTTGAACTAACTCGACCTCTATAGATATCCTAAGCTACCAATTCAACACACTAGAATAGGGTGGCTTTTGTCCTATCTTCCAGGAGGCAGCTTTCTGTTCCCTTTGCTGTACAAGGTCAATTTTGACTAATTTGAACCTTGGATATGGTGTTCATGATTGCTGTGTCTAATCTGAATGTTTTTTCTAATGTGATCTACCTTTGCTATATCATATCATATTTCCCATATGTTCTAGCTTCTGTGATGGCCAAACTTATTTCACTGAATATAATTCTGTTTTTGACTCTGCTGTATAGTTTCAAGAAACTATGGCATAATATATGCTCTTAGTTTCTTCTACTATTTTTATTTTGTCATCTGTTAAGACATCTTTACTGATTAGGAATATCTAAGACCCCATATCTTATCGCACTTTAATTTTTTGTTCATATCAAATATGTAGGTACCAGGAATCTACAGTACATAGTGTGTTTACATGTACCGGGATGCATACCTCAGCTCACTTAGGCATAGTCTCCTGGAGTTGACAAATGTTTGTTACTCTACTCAAATGGTTTGCACCATGAAGGTCTGCATAAATAAGATAGAAAAACATTGCAGTGTATTCATTTTAGGAGTTTAATACTTTTGTTAATCTTTTTAGTTATTGGACAGCCGATGGCTACCTCTCTTTACCGGCTGTAAGTGAGTTACCACAATCTGTCCTTTTTGTGAAATGGCCTCCTATATGAAGGCATATGCTGTTCAAAGTGTTTGCAGGTCATAGAAGTACTGCAGATTCTATTATTCGCAATTATTATGAGTGCTGACCTTGGTCTATACCTACCTGCTCTGCACTGAAATAGCTAATAGAAAGTTAACATCCTCTTGCTTCATCATCAGATACTCTACAACTAACTGGGGTTGGTTGACTGAGTTCTGTTTCAATATAGCTTACATAGTTTATTTCCTTCCATCTCTTTTTCACTCCAGATCCAGTTTCTTTTCCTTATTCACTTCTTTCTTTATCTTAACCTTGGATCTTACACTGACTTCTCATCACTGCTACAGTCACTTGGCAGTAGTGTTTGTAAAGTTCTTACTAAGCAACTTCATCAGGAATGCTAAGTTAATAGTGATGCCAGGCTTGCCTACTATAACATAAATAATAGTCTGCAAGTTTATACTATATCATTCGACTTTCCTTCCTCACTATAATATTGAATTTTTAACAATTTTTGTTTCTCTCGTTCATCTATTATATGATATTAGTATATCTGCAATAGTTGGAGAAGATCATGAAACCCTGATTAGGCTCTTGGGTTTTCATGTCAATTGGAGCATCTTATATATGGTACTCAAGCCAGTTGACCAACCGTGTTTCTGACTTTTAGCTTCAACATTCAGTAACCTTTTCTACAGGAGGCTGTATGATAACAAAACTTTGTGTTAAAACTGCATGGTTGGTTATTAACATTTCATATAGGCAATGAACCAGTGAGTATTATCATTGTAACAGAAACAGAAAAGAAAGTGAAAAATGCTACATCATACTAAGGAAAGTCTAATGATATAGTATGAATTTAAAGGCTAATTATACAGGTTGCGGTAGTAGTATCTGGTTATCACAATCAACTAAGGTTTTCTTGGTGAATTCTCTTGGTAAGTATTTCAGAAACAATTCTGCTGCATGACTGTAGTGCCAGAGGTATGATTTCTCTCTACAATCTGACAACATAGTTGCTTTCTTTTTAATTTAGGTTTCTATGAATCATGTCTTTCTGCAATTAAGCAGGACTTTAATCTTGGGTCGATTATTTGTAGCCTGTACAAGCTGTGCACAAATAAGGTTTTCAGTTTCAATTGGTACTATTAGATGTGGAACATCCAATCACTATAATAGTTAGTACCATGAACTCAACTCTTACTAGAACAATCGCCAAGTTGTCATGCAGGTTAGTGAAGAGTTAACTCCTGACTTGTCTGAGAACAGTTCTGGTACAATTCTTTAGACCATAAGTAATTTCTCCCTCAGTAAGTAGTTCCGATAGTCACTTTGTTCAAATGACCTATCTTACTGTAGAGACTGTGTTTACAAGCTTGGACTTTACTACCGCTGATCTTGATTAAAGTGGTCCTCCATTTTTGTAGTCATAAACAAACCATTTCTACTGACACTTGAATGTCTTACTAGCAGGTTTCATTATTTTTGTTCTTTGCCTATATCTCATTAAGTGGTTCTCGTGTTTACTGCTGTCAATTTCAGTTTCAGAAATTCGAGTACTGGAAGCTCTGAAGATTCTACTTACGGTTTCAGAATCTATGCTCAATATATTTGCTCATTGATCTTGTTCATCACGCTAACTAGTTTTCGCAGAACAGGATTCTCTCTATTGCAACTATTGTTGAACCTGCTTTGTAGTTTTATTATGATTTCGGTATTCTTCTTCAAGCTGTAAGAGTGATATTGTCTCCCAGTGGGCCTGCTTGGAGACCATTTATCAATAAGTGCAGTCTTGTTCATAGACACCTACCTGCCTTGAGAGTTTCTCTCCCACTTGATCTCAGGCAAATGTGAATGCAAACTTACTACAAAATATATCTTCTCATCATTTATTTTCCACCTTCATACTTCATGATACTCTGGTTATTCTTGCCTTACTATTAATGTAGTTCTTAGCTCATATAAATAGCTCAATATTTTTCCCACACTATAGACNGGTACAAGAACGTGCATGCAGCGCTAGCTATGGCATAAACAATCCCCATTCCTCCTTCCGCCCGGCCCGACCGTATCTCCAAGACCCTCTGGTATGGGCCTAACCGCACATCTCGCCCCAAAGAGAAACCCGTCCCTACCTCGCAAGCGAACTCAGAGAATCGGAGAAGTCTAACTAAGAAGAAAGCAGGAAAACATAAGAAGGTAACCGCGCGGAACATCTCGGAAAAACAAAAGAAACATCGCACCAGGGTGAGCCCCACAAACAACCAAGCCAGATATACGCGCTGGCCGCAGAAAACCGTAGAAGTTATCCCGGAACGCAACGTAACCGAGAAAGGGAGCCGCCTGTGGGCGACAGTGGGATTGGGTGGAGCAGTAGGGTGCTAGCCGAGGGAGGGTGAAGCAGTAGGGTGCAAGCCGATCCAACCGCCGGAATGGGCCAGAAACCGAACGCGACCGTGTCAACTATCGGTAATCGTGTTCGTGTTTTGTTAGGCGGTCTCCGACAAGAGTAGTCCCAACTTGAACCGTAAGACTAGGAGGGTATGGCAAAATCTCCAAGAGAGACAGGCCCCGAAGTTACTAGTTGAGGCGTTCCCCCACGGTGCTCGTGCACACAGGGAGACAGGCGTCCACCACAGCCAACGCCAATCGGAAACGAAGAAGAGAGGTTCCCCAGGAAGTAGAGGAGCGAGGTCGACCATCAGGCCTAAAGAGTAGTCCTCGCGTACCGCAAAAACTGTGTTCCCAGCCGTCTGAAGCATGGGAAGCCAGCGGTCGCCGACGGTGAGGAGGGGCCTCGCTAAGCGAGGAAAGGGGCGTGAACGGGCAGCAGGAAGGCAGTACCGGAACCCAGAGGGAGGAAAGCCTGGACGCGTAAAAGGGCGGAAGAGGGCAGTGAGGAGAGGAGGGAGATGGCCGTCACTCCTAGGCCAAAGCCATCGTGGGAGGAGAGGGGGGGTGGATGGTTCGTGAGTACCTAGCCTTGAGGGTTGATTTATATCGCCGGGTGTGTAGAGGAGACGGAGGATGTCAATATTTTTCCCACACTATAGACTGTTCATATATCTGAAAACTGCTCATTTAGCCACGTCGGTATCATAATGTTCACTGGACTCAGGTTGGAACTATCACGACCCTCCCTACCATAGCTGTTGCACTTCACCCCATAGACCATCTCTACTCTGGCTCTTCCTACAGCTATTGCCAATAATTATCTCACCTTTCCTACTACTTCCACTGTAGATACAGGAATCTTATTAATTTCTCACACCCATCACCTTCTTTTCCTGAAATTGATACATTGCACTCCCTACACTTCATTGTCTAGTCTCACGTCTGAATCTGATTATCGCGCTAGTTTTAAATGCTAATTAACATTTTAAACTCTTGCTGGAGCAAATAGATTTACCATGACATCATATTTATGTATCAGGCCTCTTCTCTTGTACCAGAATATTAGGCAGAACATAAGTCTAAAATGTGTCACAAGACTTCAGATAAATGTTTGCTTGGAGCATCTGTTAGTGAAGACTCATCTCAATCAATGTGTCAGATAATCATTTTGATGGTCATATAATTTTATATTCAAAAAATCTCTTCCTTATAGCTAGAGAATATCAGCGACTTATAGGAAGCTAGTGTTATGTGGTTGCCAACTCTAATATGCCTCCAGAGATTTGGACCAAAACCTTGGATCAGAATATCTGTCGAGGAAGGCTGAACTTGATAAAATATGTGAAGGTAAATATTTAAAGTGTAAATAAGTTCATATTGATGAGATCTTTTCTCTGTTACTTGATGATGTCTGAAAAGCTCACCAGGAACTTCTATATTTATATCACGCATCTGTGTATTCATGGACTACATTGAACTACTATGCTTGCGATGTACCACTCTAGTTTTTAACTGACAAGGTCTAGAATCTTATATGTGTGAACACTGTTTGACCCGGAAACTTGTCACCGCCTATCTACTGTGGCGGAATTGTATTCAACTATTGAGATATCTGCTCTATTGGTTTTAGCAAACTGATATGCTCAATATAGCTGACCGCATAGACTATTATATGAACTTTTCAGTCGTCATGACTATTATTCCAGTAGACTCTTTCGTAATAAGATAATCAAGCCTTAAGCTACGAGATATGTGCTCGTGACAAGCTTGAGCCTCATGCGCTATCATCTTACAGGTCTTTAACTTATCTATATCTTCTATGAGAGCGTGCTGCACCTAGGTCTGCCTGCCCCCACAGAGGGGTCATATTTCTATGACCAACCAACTTAATGTTGATCTCAGATAGGTATGGGAGGAATCTATATATCGTTTAGTTACATCAGCAACTATAAGATTGTTGCAGAGGATTTGGCCAAAAATGTGCTGTCACCTTGTACCCATAATTAGGAAGCCTAACTTTGAAGTCCAATAGCTCAATACAACTATGGTGAATCTCTCGCATTCTCCTTCGCTGATGTCACTAAAGGTCTTCCCTCAAACACTTTATGAACTGTATAGGATCAGATGGGTGGCATTAGTATATATAGTGTTAGGACATGGTCTTCCTTGATGTGACATTTTAGTTACAGGATGCAACATTCGAAATCTAGGTAATGACATGGGGGCCTTATCAGGGGGCCAAAGGAGGTATTAGCTTTGGTAAAATAAGGGGTCTCTGCACAATTATTCGACCTTGGCAATATGTATTACATAATTTCCATACTCCTAATATGAGCTTCCTATTAGTCTGCTTGACCTGGAATCCCTACATTTCAGCTTGTATCTTTTTAGGGCCCGATGAAGTCAGGGTGAAAAACCTTCGCGGATGCTCATCCACGGTAGGAAAACCTTCTTCCCATCCCATTGCTTTTGCCCTGCCTGGCATTTCAGGATTGTCTCTATGAAATCATTTCACAACCTCTTGCATATTTTCTGTGCCTGTAGTTGGTTCCTAAGTGGTCTCATCTTCTGAATACCCTTGCTATTTGACAAAATACCTCTCGTCCTCAAACTCCTGGTTCTGACCATGTATTCTTCAATTAGAGGAGTGGATCTCAATTCAGACAACTTTTTCAAGCTGCCACTCTAGATCGCTATGTATATCTGGTGGTTCATTATATGGTTGCATTGGATTTCTTGAAACAGATTCTCGATAAGGTTTATGTAGGGATACAAGGAATGCTGATAGGATATTTCAGCAATGGGAGATATTTAACTGCAGGGCTAGAGTACTGAGCTTCTCTGCTATTGCACAAGAACCAAAGAGTTTTTGACTAAGTTTTTTTCATTTTCAGCCCCTGCAAATGTTTTTTGCAGGCAGCATAACTTTGTCCCCCATTTTAAAGTCCTGCTGTTGTAGCACCTGGCAATTGTAGTATTTTGACATTCCTTTACGTATAATTTCTAGTGACACTTTCGCTTGTTCATGAATTGTTGTGATCCAGTTAGCATATTGTGTCGCTCTTGGGTTCTGAGCTTCACTCACCTTAAGCAACTCTGTCCGTAGATTGAAACCATAGTTTAAGTTGAAGGTAGACATTCCCTCGGCATTCGTAGTATTTGTTATGGGGCCTCCAGGGCCCGGAAGCACACAGGCCCCCAGCCCCATTCCCCACACCAGCCTGCCTACTGGCCCACGGTGGGTTGTTTTTTGAGGCTTGCCCTGCCCCACTGCCCGGCAGGCACCCTGGCCCACCTACGGTCCGGATGAGCCTGCTCTCAATTTGGGTTGTCAGAAACAGGTCCCCGTCCAGGGAAAGAGTGGGATTAGGGGCCAGACGGAGAAGGAGCAGGGGTGGCCAACAAAATGTCCTCCCAAGGCCCAAGGGCGAAACCCGCCCTGCCCCACCCCTTAATGAAGCCTATGTGTTGATAGAGGGATTATTTTGTGGATGTACCACCATTAGTAGCAGTTGGTACAAATCATGCTGATTATAGTAGACAAAACTTGGCAGTTACCCTTTCAGCACTTGGTTGGTTTCATTTGGTTTGTCTGTCTGTCTTAGGGTTACATGCTGTTAATATCTTTCTTATTATACTCAGTGCCTTACACAATGACTCACAAAGTTCTCCCACCAGCTTCGTGGCTATGTCTCAGATGATTTCTCGCGGTCGGCCATGCATGCTACATACCTTTCTTAGAAAGGCGTTGGCTACATCACCTGCAGTGGCCAAGGTTTGTGATCCTGTGAAATGTGCCATTTTGTTAAACCTATCCACTACTACCAATATTTGAGGTCCGTTCTTTCGATGCAGGTAGTTGTGTGCTGCAGTTCACTGATATTGACCTCCTTAGTGTACACTGTATTCGCAGTGATTGTAGTAGCCGATACTCCACATGTTACTATGGCTTATTGTCTTGAATTTCATCACGTGAGGGTACGCAGCGATTGAACCATTCTGCTAACCCTGTCCGACAGAAATCTCAGGAGATTATTACGGGGGTTTTTTTCGTCATAAATGTCCTGCGAGGATGATATCATGTCATCCTGCCATGATTGTTGTATACAAAGATTTAGCCTTTTGTACATAGAACTGTAATTTGTAGTATTGTAGATCCGCGATTGACGTCCCATTGTTAGGGAATTCTTTTTATCATCTGGTAACTTTTTCAACTGTTCCCTTCACTTTCTCCATAGCGGATCACTTGTTACAGTGGCCTGGACTTCATTCAAGAGCTCGCCATTGAATTGTTACATCCTCTTTTGAAGGATAAAAGCATTGTACATTAGGACCTACTCTGCTATTTTGGACTTGGCATATCAGTCTTTATTCTATGTGGATGAAGGCTGAAGGTAATCTATACTAGGTTCTTGTTCATGGGAGATTAAGGTTCTTGTTGCTAGTGCTGGGCTGCCAAATCTCCTCATTCCACATTTGGTCTCCTCTAGCACATCTACATCCATCACATCGCAGGTGTTGAGTCTTTCCATTACTAATTGAGCTATCTGATTACTCTACTTTATCTGACAATATATGCCATTGTAGTTATAGAGTAAGACCTTAAGTTCTGCAGTAAAGGCGGGATTGATGACATTGGCCCCGTGCGAGATTCAGTTGCATACTGCTAGTCTGCTTAGTAGTGCGACCCTTCCGCAAGTACTCTCTGGTAATGATATTGCTATTCTGGTGCGAATAGCTGGTTGTTCCCATTTTGGGATGATTCCAATATATATCTGCCATCCAGGTCATATCCTGCAGCTATTCCTGAGCCTATTGTCTGAAAAAAGTGCCTTGGAGCTCAATCCTTTCACTCTGATCACCAGTTCTCAGCCACCCCTCCTGGATCCTAGGTCCAAATCGTTTTCTCCTATACAGTCTTCTCCTTATTCCCCAGTGCGTGCGACTATTGAGAGCAAAAAACTGTGAGATTTCAAAATGGTTTGTTCTCGTTGCATGGCTACCCCCTTAGGAGAGTCATCAGGCTATCTGATTAATGAATCAGGCTTTCCACTCAGGGAACCTGGCTAGTAGACGATGCGAAAATTGTATTCGACTAGGTTTGTCACAAAGGTGTCGTAGTAAGGAACAGGTTTTCACATAACTCATAGTTATAAGTCATAGGGATGTTATGTTTCGCATATGACCTCATTTAGAGGTCATGTGTTTTGCACATGTGACTACTTTGGTCATATGACTAGTTATGATAATATGTTATATTATGCACCTGACCTCATTTAGGGGTCATCGGTTTTGGTCATGTGACCACTGAGGTCATATGACTTGTTGGTGATGTTTTGATAAGGCTCAAAGTTGTGAGTCATATGTGGCACATATCTTAAAGCATGAGTTATGCAAGCCTGAAGACTAACTATATTAGGGGTTACTAGCATACAGGAGATGAGCTCTTCATGATTCGTTCTCAGTTACTGGGTTACTTATTGCTTTATCCTTTTACGAATATAAAACCTTCAGGCTCTTTACTAATACCAACATATAAGACAAGCACTTTACTAAGTGAGTAGAGTTGGAAAAGGTGTATGACAGGCTATAAGGACTAGTGACAGGTGAGTCTCTCCCACCTTATAATTTGCATTGGCCTAATAGCGGTCTATGTAAGAGAGAAGAGAAATACCATGTTGGCATTGCCGACAACTAATAGAGGTTATGGATGACAACATTACAAGTATCACTTATAGCAAGACTTAAACGATAACAAGATGTACTACACCTTGAACATCAATCACTGGAGCTAGACAAGGTAGCAGATGAGTTATAAGGAAAGGTCTTACAGCTGGGACAAACTTCCAGCCAAATAACACCTGAAAGACATTTAGTGCACTAAGAATATAGTTCAGAGGATGATTGGGACAAGAGATTGGAGGGACCCAGACCAACAGGAAGAGAAGGTGCAGGCCCAGTACCAGGCCCAGCACGAGAAGTAGTACCAGAGTCGAGCCACAAATAAATAGAACAAATCCTCATAAACAGGAGACAACATTGACGGAAGGTCAAACCGCCAGAGAGATACGGAAGAGATAAAAGCCAACATCGAAGCTGGCTAGCCAAACTGGCGATCTATTTAATGGTAGTAGGATGGGAGAATGGATACAAGTCAGAAAAGATGGTTTATATCTCAAGTCTATTGAGGAGAGTTGTGAGCAAGTGGCTTATACCATATACGGAAGGAAAATAACCAGTGGATAGGCACCAATGCAACAACTTGAAAGAAGCCATCGGAAAGTAATTTGGAGAAGTGGACACCAGAGGCATGGCAGGGGTTCAAATGGAAGAATTAGATGCAAGGGTCTAAGACAATGAGAGATTACTGGAATGAATTTCAACTTTACCAGACAGAAGACCTAATGGACAATGCTACAGCATCGGAGTGGCTATAGGCAGTAATGTCGGACAGCCGGCAAAAGGGATTTGAGCACTATGACTCTCAGGTTGATACCACCAAAGTACTGGTAGTATTGGCTACTCTGAAAGAAATCAGGCTGGCAGTTCTAAGGAACTTGGAGAAGGAAAATCAAGGGAAGACAAAGGAGACCTATACCTTAAGGAATACCAACAGAACAATCAGACCAGTATAACAAACATACGAACGAAGTTTCAAACCCAGTACAGATGAGGAAGTGAGAATGAACCAGGCATAGACATGACCACCACTTGGCCTGACCAACAAAGAATACAAAAAATGAAGGGACCGGAACCTCTGCCTGGGGTACAGAGGAAAGGGACAAGGAATCGGGGAATGCTGAACCACACCAGGCGACAAGAGGAACATAGTTATGCTTTTCCACGGCAACAAGTGGTTCCAGCAACCGAAAAAGGACTAACTGGAGGAAAATGACAATGGTGGAAGAGTAACTGGAAATAGAAGATGGTCCCTAGTAACAGATAGTCTGGTGGATAAGAAGAGGGGGAAAACTAAAGAGAATAATGGGATGGACGAGATAGGATCAAAAAAGTATCACAATGGAAAACTACTACCTGGCACTACTGGAAGAAGCAAGAGATCAGATCATGATCAAAACTATACTATACAATATAAAAAAGAAATCACTTGTAATACATGTAATGTCCAACTCAGCAGCAACAGAGGATTTGATCAAGCAAGAAATCTGGGAGAAATACCACTACCTTGTGATTCAGACAAGCAAGAAGAGTGAGGTTTATCTAGCCGCTGGATATCCCAGCATGCTGGGACTGATAACCTGTACAGTAGAAATACCTATGACCATAGAAAGCTATAAGGAAGAGGTGACCTTCCAGGTAGCGAACCTGAAGAACCATGAGCTTGACCTAGGGATGCCTTAGTTAAGACAACACAATTCCACAATCAATGGGGAGAATAACAAGATTACATGTGCTAGCCAACAATGCATGCCAGGATGTTTCAACAGTTCACCAGTAGTGTACATAACAGTAGGGAGAGAAGCATAAGTGGAGAATCTGAAAGCGCAGTTCAACCAATTGAGGGAAGATCCAGACAGAAGAATCAGGTTCAAGAAATTGCGCAACCAGGCTTTTGCACCAACAAAAGGATCAAAGTAAGCAGCGGGGCACAACCTATATGCTGACAAGAATAAAAGGATCAAAGTAAGAGATCAAGAGACAATATGCATGGAGATAGGAATAGGACTACATGCCAGTACATACAGGTGGATAGCGCGACGCAGCTGGTTAGCAGTCAAGACATGACTCCTGGCCAATACGGTGGTCATCGGCACTGACTATACTGGAGAGAGCAAGGTGGTCTTGGCCAACCTTCGAGATATCGACCAAGAAATTGGAATAGCAGTTCAGATTGTGCAGCTGATTATGGAGAAGATTAGCAAGAATAACATGCATGAAGTGCTAGAACTTCTCGATACTGAAAGAGGAAGAAAAGGCTTAAGCAGGGCAGAGGAGTCAAAGACGAAGAAAGATGAATCAGAAAAAATATGAGAAATATTGGCCCACTCTTTTGGCAGATATTACAAGAGAGGTGACCTAACCAGAATATTCAAGTGGAATCTAAAAGAAGAAAAATTGGAACTGGTACTAATCAATATCAGCACTGAACTAGTGATATGGCAAATGTAACAATGGAAGGAGAAGGAGTAGTGGGACATAATACCACCAGGATTCGACTGGTATACGTGCCTATTTCAAGAGAGGGAGGCTGATAGGCTACCACCAAGAAGACTGAGAGTGGATCATGAGATCCACATTGAAAAAGATGAGAAAACAAAGCCATGGAAGAGGATCCCACACCAAATGCCTCTATCCATTATGGGAACAGGAACTGGAAAAACTAGAGGGATAGATTCAGCTGACTATGAAGAGAGAATAGATGCGAGATTCTTTCGTATGAGAGGGAACAAGCACAAAGGAAGAAAGAGGAAGTAGTTCATGAACTACGGAGTACTCAACTCGGTAACGAAAAAGGAACAATGCCTGCTACTGCTGATATGAGAAGAACTGGATTGGCTAGGGACAGTGAAATAGTGCATCAAGGAGGACATCAAATATGCCTATCACAACATCAGGATAAGGTAAGGTTGTGAATGGAAGAGTACCTTCGCAACAAGATACATTATGTACAAATGCTTTGATATGGCCTTCGGCCTAACCAATGTACCAGTAACATTCCAACAATATATCAACCAGGTCCTCAACAAATATCTGGACATATGGTGCATCCTCTAGCTAGATGATGCCGTTATATACTCCAAAAATATGGAACAACAGCAACGTGACATCAGGAACACTATGAGTGAGATTCAGAGATTGGAGATTAAAATCAAGCCAGCCAAAGGGGAATTTCACAAAATGGAAACGGAAGACCTGGAATTCACTATCAAGAGGAAAGGAGGCCAAGTAGACACAGTCAAGACAGTGGCTGTATGTGATTGAGGGAGGCGAAACAACAAAACAGACATCCTGCGGTTCATGTGATTCTATAACGTTTATGGAAGGTTTATCGTGGAGTTTAGCCGGATGGCGAGACCCCTATATTATCTGGCGAAAAAGGATGACAAATGGGAAGGGAGAGAAAATGAGCAGAAAGCTTTTGATAATATCCACGCGAAGTTCACTACGGCACCGATTGTGGTGCACTTCGAGCCTCAGAATAAGACAATGAGAGAGACTGATGCATCCAAATATTTCTGTTGCCTGATCCTATCTCAGAAATATGAGAACATGAAATAGTGCCTGGTTGGCTAGTTGTTGAAAGTGATGACAACCGCCCTATGCAACTATGATATTGCAAACAAAAAAATATTTGCAATAGTGCAAGGACTCAAAGAATAGAGGCGATACAGGAGGAAAAAGGATCATGAAGGCAGAGTTTGACAGACTACAAGAACACGTTCCCATTCAGGACCATGAAGAAGCTCGAGGACAAACAAATTAGGTAAATGGAGAGTATGAGCAAATACCACTACAAAATTGAATACCGATGCAGCAAGGAGGAGCAAAACCTGATGCGTTAAGGATGGTCGCAAGTGACAAACTAGCAGACAACGAGGATGTGCGTATCAAGTAGAGAAACACAATATAGCGCCTGAAACAATAATGGGAGGCTATGGAGATGACCGAGATCGAGGATGAGATTGATGAAGCATTGTGAAAAGCCATTGGGGAGGAAAAGTAGTTACAAGAAATCAGAGGAATCCTGGAAAGAGCAGAGAAAGGAAAAAAAGGTGTGGCCTTAAGCCTATGTGAATAAAAGGACCATTACCTGGGGTATGACGGTGTTAGGTGGACGGCAAATTCAAGTATATAACCGAGGGACGTAGGCCAACATCTTAGAGCGGAGAATTTGTCGAGGAAGGCTCGTCTCGATAAAGAAAATTAAGGTAAAGATTTATGAGGTAAACAATTTTAGATTGATAAGATCTCTTGACTGTTGCTTGATGATGTCTGTAAAGCGCGAGAGGCACGTCGATATTTATATCCCGCAGCTGTTTGTTCGCGGACTACTTCTAACTACTATGTCTTTGAAGTACGACCCTGGTTTTAATACGTAAACGTCCAGAATCTTATAAATGCGAACCCTGTTAGACCCGGAAACTTATCACAACCTTTCGCGGACTCGGAATAGTATTCCTCCATTGAGATGACTGCGGTATTTGTTATACCAAACAGCCTCCTCCAACTTAGATGTCCGCATAGACTTTTATACGACTTTACACTTGTTGACTATAGTTCTAGTAGTCTCTTCGGTCACGAAAGGATCAGTTTCACGCGATGCCACCTAGTGCCAATCGCAAGTCCAAGTCCAACCGGTCAACGTCTTAAGGGGCTCCAACTTATCTAGATCTTCCATTCGGAGCGTGCTTCCCCTTGGTCTGCTAGCCTCCGTAGTGGGGTCCTATTACTAGGACCAACCAACCTACAGCAGATCTCAGAAGGGTATGGGTGGATTCGGTATACCCCTAATAGCTTCCACTACTGGGATAACCGCATAGAGTATTTCGCCGAACACGTCCCGTTACCTTTGGCCCATAGTTTCGGATGCCTAACTTTGAAGCCTACTATCTGAATGCGCCTGCGATGGACTTTCTCCGTTCCACTTCCCATATATAGTCAAAGGTCCCCTCATATATATCCTGTGAATAGCATGCGGTCGAATGGACGGCAGCAACATATAAGGTGTTATAAAGTGGGCTTCATTGATGTGACATGGTTAGCTATGTGACGCGACTCGCGAAATCTCGCTAATGACGTGCGGGCGCCATAAGGGGGCTGGCGGAGGTTGTGGGATCTGGTAAATTGACGGTCTGTGCGCAGTTACCCTACTGTGGGTCTGTGCACATGTCTCGGAGTTCCACATGCCTAACATGAGCTCCCTCCTACCAGGCTTCGCCTCCAATGCCTTTATAACCATTTTTATAATTTCTTCTAAATACATTTTAAGACTCAGTGTGGGCAGGGTATAAAACCTTACACGTTTACTTGGCCAGGGTAGGAAAACCTTTTCCTCACTATCTTACTTCTGCCCTTCCTGCCATGTCTGGATTTTCGTTATGAAAATTCTCCACAACTTCCTCTGCATTTTCCATAACGATGGCAGGCTCCGATGTGGTCACATCTTCCGAACACCTTTGCCACTTAACGAAGTACCACAGTCCCCGCTTCTCTTGATAGTGGCCGGGTACTCGTCTCCTGTAAGAACGAGGCTCGCATCTTACGATTTTTTCTACCTCCCATTGCAGATCTCCATCAATGTCCTCCGGTTCTCTAGCGGGTTGTTGGCGACTGTCATGAACTGACGCGTGGTAGGGTTCCAACAGTGAGACATGAAATATGGGATAAATGTTCCATCGAGCGGATATGTGCAGGTTGAAAGCTCTGGATCCGCATTTTTTGATGCTTCGGAACGGGCCGTACGGTTTTGGACTTAGCTTCTTTGATTTCCGTCGCGTGCGGAGGTTTTTTGCATACAACCTTACTTTGTCCCATATTTTGAAGTACAGCGGTTGTCGAGCTTTCCAGTCTTAATATTTCGACATCATTTTTCTTGTCTTTTCTAGTGACCCTCTTGCTTGTTCATGTATCGTCTTAATCCAGTCCGCATAAAGTGTCACTGCTGGATTTTCAGCTTCACTCTCCTTCATCCATTCTGTCTGTGGATGGAATCCGTTGTTCACATAGAATGGCGATATCCCATGAGCGTTGGTTGCAGAGTTGTTATAGGCATGTTCTGCTAGCGGTAGTAGCTGATACAAGTCATTCCGATCATAATTGACAAAACTTCGCAGGTAACCTTCCAGCAGTTGGTTGGTACGTTCTGTTTGTCCCTCAGTCTGCCCGTGGTATGCCATTGACATTCTTCGGTTAATTTCCAGCGCCTGGCAAAGGGATTCCCGAAATTCTCCTGCAAACTTTGAGTCCATGTCCGAGACGATTTTGGTTGGCAGGTCATGCAGCCTCCATACTTCTTTTAGCAATGCGTTCGCGACATCTTTCGTCGTAGCCAAAGTCTGTAGTCCGCTGAAATGTGCCATTTTCGTAAACCTGTCCACAACTACCATTATCTGAGTGCATCCTCGCGACTCTGGTGGTTGTGTGATGACGTCTACTGAGATGGACGCCCATGCTGCATAGGATATTTGCAGTGGTTGCAATAGTCCATACTTCACGTGTCTAGGCGCTTTGTTATGTTGGCATTCATCGCAGGATCGTACGTAGTCATTGACCCATGCCGCAAGTCCTTTCCAGTAGATGTCTCGCATAATTATTTCAAAAGTTTTGTCTTGTCCAGAATCTCCTGCAACCTTCGCATCGTAACATCCTTCTGTGATTTTGGTATATAGCGCCGGATGGTCTGGTACAAATAGTCTTTGCTTATAATATAGTAAATCGTCGGTTAAGGTCCAGTCTTTGGGGAAATCTTTTCCTTCGTCTCCTAACCTACTGATTTCTTCCCTTCGTTGCCTGGACGTGGTATCCGTTTCCATAGCTGACTGTACCTCGTCCAAGAATTCAGGATTAAACTGCTTTATACCTTTCCATTAGATAATAGCATTTGACATTAGAACTTTTTCTGGTACTTCTGAAATGTTGTACCAGTGCTCGCTGTCTTTGGTGGACCCCTGCAGGTAACTGATGCTAGGTTCCTGTTCCTTGACGATCAAGGATCTTGTCACTATATCGGTGCTTCCGAATCTCGCGGTCCATTGCTCCTCTTCTTCCAAGTCGTTGACTTCCATCATGTCCGAGGTGTTGACCTTTTCTACCACTAGTTGAGCTATGCGATCGCCCATTCTTATTTGGCAGTCCACATCTTTATCATTGAAAAGTACAACTTTGAGTTCGCTTGTGTAATCAGCATCAATTAGTCCTGCACCGGGGGAGATTGCGCTTCAGACCTCTAATGCACTTCTTGGGGCAACTCTTCCGTAAGTTCCTTGTGGTAGCCCCACAGCTATACCCGTGCTTATTAATGCTGGTCCATATTTCGGGACAATATCATCTTCTATGGCATACAAGTCTTGTCCTGCTGCCCTTCGTAAGCCCTTTGTTGGTAAGTACGCCTTTTTGCTCAATCTCTTGACCCTAATATCGGGTTCCTTTCCACCTCTTCGAGGTTCCAAATCCAAATCTTTATCTCCATCCCATTCTTCCTCTTTATCGCCTACCCTCGCTACTAGCGACAGCAAGAAATTTTCTTCTTTCAAAATTTTCTTTTCGTGATCTGTAGCTCGCCCCTCAGGACGGTACTCTTGCCTTCTGCTTAATGCATTAGGCTTTCCGCCCTTTGTACCTGGTCAGTATACAATCCGAAAATTGTATTCTACCAACTTCTGAGCCCATCGAATTGACGGCCACTCCAGACCTTTGTGGTGAGGAAGTATTGTAGGTTCTGATGGTGGGTAAAGACTGTGATCAGTTTCTCCGTGCCGATCAAGTTGTGACTCCATTATTTAAAAGCTTCTAGCATCACGAGAAGTTGTTTATCATGAATCTCATAATTGCACTACGCCGAGTTTAATTTTCGGGAATGGAAAGCTATGGGATGCAATCTGTTCTCAAAGTATTGAGAAAGGATGCAGCCGAGTGCCAAATCGCTAGAGTCCGTTTCTACCACTGTCTCTCTTTCTGGGAAAAGGTGGTGGAGTATGTGGGCTGTGGTGAAACACTACTTTAGCTCTTCAAAAGCAGTGTCCTGTTCAATTCCCCTTTCAAAATTCTCTGGATTTCCTTGTAATGTCTCTGTTATTGGCTTGCAAATAGCCGTGAAGTTTTTTATAAATCGTCGATAGAAGTTAGCAAACCCTATAAAGACTTGTACTTCTCTGACCGACTTTGGTCCTTTCCAGACCATTATGGATTCCACCTTTCGGGTGCTCATAGACACCCAATCAACTGCCACCATATAGCCGCGGAATTCTACCTCCGTGACATGGAAAGTCGATTTCTGTACGGATACCGCTAATTGAAGGTCCGATAGACTTTGTAAAACCTTCTTAACAGCTACGATGTGTTCCTTTTCATCCTTTGCATAGATGAGAATATCATCAAGGTAACACACAACTCCGATGTCCAAGTATTCCTGTAGAACTTTGTTCATCGTATCTTGGAAGGTTGCTGGGGCGTTGACCAATGCAAAAGGCATAAACTTATATTCATAGCGTCCGTATCTCGTACGGAACACTGTCATCCATTCACATCCTTCTTTTATCCTAATCAGGTGGTAGCTGTCCTTAAGGTCTAACTTGGTGAAGATCTTTGCGCCGGCTACGCTATCTCTGAGTTCAGACATTAGTGGAAGGGGATGTTTGTTGAGGATAGTAATCTTATTTAGATTTCGATAATCCATAACTGGATGTAGTCTACCCTCTTGTTTTGGTACGAATAATATGGATGCGCCTGCTGGCGATTGGCTCTGTGTGATTTACCCTTGTTTGATCATCGTTTCCAAGTATTCACGTAAAGCCTTAAGCTGCTTTTCTGATAACTGATATATCGGCCCCCAGGGGGGAGTTGATCCTGGAATCAGTTTGATATCGTGATCGAATGTCCTTCTTCGAACTAATTCTTCTGCCGTCTGGGCTTCAAACAAATGTTGGTAACTCCTGTATTCTTTCGGTAATGATTGGAGTTCCACCGTATTTTCGCTGGCTCCGATTCTTACAATGCCGCGGGCATTAGGATCTCAAGCGACGGATTCATCATATTCGAACATATCCGCTATTCCTTCATCTTTTTTCTCTCAGTTTTCACAACATTTTGCGGAGAAGGTCCAATTTTCTACATCTTCTATGTGAGACACAGGGTGTTCACGATACCACCAACCAAAAGGAATTATCATTCCGTAGTAACCTGCTTTAGCCACTTCACACGACACTTCAGAGATGTGGTGGGTTTTTCCTATTTCCAATTTTATTGGGAGAGTGTAACACTTCCCTCCTGAGGCAGCTGATGATCTGTCAAAGCTTAAGATATCAACTGCATGGTCGTGTTCTATAGAGGGCACACCGAAGGTCTTCAACTAGGTCCTTGTTGATAAGGAACACGTTAGATCCCGAATCTAATAAGACTTCAACTTTGTATTGCTTATCGTGTATATAGAGGTAAGCATTTCCCTCGGCACAGCAGTAGCACTTTCCTTTTGGAGCCTCTAGTTCTACACGCTTGGTCCGGATAAGACTTTCTTGGTTCTTTCGTTTAGGCATCATTGGTGAGGGGCGTAGGTAATAAGATGTTTGTTACTACGCCCGCGTAGTTTCAACCATTGAGGTCACCGCAGACAAACTGGTAACTCTTTTAGCGCTAACAATCTGGGTCTACATACTAAACTGGCATTTGACCGATACGCTATTGCGCATAACCAGTTTTCAGGCTAGATGCCTTCACCCGACACAGCAGACCCAGGCTCATAGTTGATTTTCGGGCGGTTGTTAACCATTTTACTCCCCTATTATGTGGTTCCCACTATCAACGAGTCCTTTCCCTTAAGATTGCGGTTATCCGTCCACCTCCCTCAGAGGGGCCTTGCGCACCAAAGCGGTACATGCCTGTCCCACACTGTGGCCAGAAGGCAAGATAGTACATACGTATAATACGACTCAGACTCGTGTGGTAGGTGGACCGGCCTGCCTCGGTTGTCCTCTTGTTGTGTATTGTTATCTGGTAGATCTTGCATTGCTATGTCCCAACCTCTTCGGTATAGTAACTTGCTTGCACACAGGTAGCAGGCAACCACCAGGTGACTCGTGGAACTTCGCGCTGTTGGCTCCTGGGCTCTGTGGGCTTCTTAACTATCCTCTCTTTCGATCGAGACTCTCCATCTATTGATTCTTGCATTCCAGCTCTCAAGTCCCTCGTGGAGTCCCTTCCCTTGGAGCCTCCGTGGATTGATCCTGCAAGGAGAGACTCGCTTCCCACCGCATTGATCATTTTGAGTTTCAATTCCCGTAGTTGCACACGGAATACCCGATCCCCATCATGGTTGGTACCCAATACACCCTAGCCAAAGGGGGTTCCCATTTCGATTCCAGCTCCATCTGGACACGGAATACCGAAACGCCGTCGCCGTTTGTGCCATTGAACAGACCTAGGTCAGTTCCTCGTCGTCCGCCAGTTTGCAGATGTTATTGACTCGTGCTGGATTCTGGACAGCTGCGACTTTGCGAGCTAACTTAAGCTTCACAATTGCCAATCGGGCGTGTCAAATTCTCATTTTTATTGGTCTTGAGCTGACCGTTGCAGCCGATATATGGGCATCTCCCCAACACGTTTGATAGGTGTGGTTTTTCTTTCCACAACGTATGCAATCTCCTTCTCATCTCTGTGTGTCTATTACACTCTGCGGGATACCGGTATGGGCCTGGGCGAAGTTGGTCTGAGTGGTCTTTGATGCACTGCCTAACTTCTTGCGTGGCTGCTCCGGTTCATCGTCACTTTTTACTTTTCGTGGTGGGGCTCCACCTCCCTTGACTTACGGTTTAGTATCCTGGTGTCGCTTTGGTTTAGTGTCCCGTCGGTCTTCTCTTTTGACCTCTTGGACTATTTTAGGCGTCGACGCTTGGTTGCGCCCAATTGTCTTTCTGGCTAACAGTCCTTCTTCTGACCGTCGGTATAGACTTAGTGCCTCTTCCCATTCTTGCTCTATCGTATATTGCAGGGCCAATAACCTGCAGACAATTTGTTCAGGAAGTTTATTGTCGACTTCCTCTCTCCAGGACTCCGCGGTCATGCGTGCACGAAGGTTATGGTTGTGCATGACTGTCAGATAGCGTTCAATACTGCCGTCATACGTGACTAGTTTCATTGCTCGCAGAGCTGGTCTTTCGGCTTCTACCGGGGCGAATCGCTTGATCATATCATGTTCAAAGTGGGTCCCTGTTGCCAGCTCTGGCTGTTTGGTTTCCCCTTGAAGTCCGTCAAATGCCTTCCGGTACCATACGGTATAAGGAAGGACTATGTCTCCTTTTGTCCGGCTGAGCGCATATATGACACATTCCAGGGCATCATCTCAGATTCGCGGGTTTCTTTCGCAATAGTCAGTACATTACAGAATCCAGACATATATATCTTGTGTGGGTCTGTCTTCCAAGAATGGCGGTGGCTCTGATGGTCACTTAATATTCAGCGCCATCGCGTTGGCAAGTGTCTCTGCCATACCAGAATGTTCTGGTGCTTGTCCTTGCCTACCTCAGTTAGGACCCCCCCTCCGTCTTCCTCTTTCGTCACTATCATCCTCGTCATCATGACTAGGATTCCCTTGGTTACCTCCCCGGGCACCTGAGGAGGATGCATCAGTGGCTTCCCTGCCTATTCCCTTATCCTGACGTGTAGGAGGAGCGTAGTACTCCTCGTCATCAGTTTCTTGAACTGCGGGTAACGGTGCGGGACCTGCAGTTCCAGGACTTGGTGTGGCGGCTAATATTTTATGTATGGCCGCTGTCAATCCCTCTAGAGTATTGTTTGTCTTACCATTCTGCTGCTTCTGTTGGTCCTGGTACCTGCGGATTTCCGCTTGGCGGGTTGTCTGATCAGTGCGCATTTATCCTAGTGTCCGATTGACTTCTCTTTCCCGCGTGACACTTTGAGCGCGGAATTCCGCGAATTCCACCCTTATACTGTGGACCATTTGTTCCAAAGTCTGATCTCGTGCTAATGCCGCTTGGCTTTCTTCCCCGAGTGTCCCATGTAACCTCGTGCTTAAATCTTCATGTTCTTGTTGATGCCTTTCTCGTGCGTCAATTTTCTTTGCGACTTCTGATAACATTTCTTCTTGTATACCCTTGATTTGACTTTCAACGCCTGTAGGCTGCATCAACAAAATTGGAATATCATTATCGTGGACATCTTGCTGGTCGGCGATTTGCTGTGGAACCTTAATTGACTTTTAGGAGTTATCCTGGGTAGCTCCCTTCAAATGTTTGAAGGCGATATTGGCTTGGTCGAGAGAGGTGTCTATGTCTTGTCTTATTTGACCCAAGATAATCCCCAGACAGGCAGCCAATCGAGCCAAGTTTGCAGCATGGTTACCTCCTGTTTTAGGCGTGGAGGCCCTTGATATTCGTTGAGTGCTTGTGACACTCGAGGACCGGTGAGAGGGTAAATTGCCCCGCTGAACTGTGGGTTCATGCGGTATCTCAGTCATTGTGATACTTTCCAGGTAGGCTAATTGCTCTAATAGTCCTGGATGCGTGATTTCTGGTACTTCGTACTAGAGCTCTTGATATCCATTAAAAGGTTTAAGGTATCGTATGTAAGTTATCCTACATCGCAGGTACTCTAGAGGTGTCGGTAGAAAAGGGTTCGTTTGGTCCGACTCTGGACACAAGACCTGAATCGCTTTTTTCTTGAGGTTTAACATGTAGTTATTGTACGTATAAGGGTTCAGGCCCAGGCCGCAGGAATGCCTGGCACTCGGATTGACTGTGCCTGCCTTTCCTTTTCTTTTTTGGCCGTGATCAGGGAGCACTGGGTGCTCCAATTGACAAAGTCTTCTGACTCGGTCGAATTCCACGCAAAGTCCGAACCATGCCAGGTATGATATATGCGCTTGAATTGATCGCGTGTTGGGTTCCCAAAAGGTACTGTGAACCAGCAGGGTTCTTGCGTATATTCTTCTTGGATCTCGAACAGCTCGATTTCAAATATTTCTACGAAGGAATAAATATAGATAAGGCAATGAGGTGCTTCGCAAATGTAATCGAAGTCTGATGTGAGGGTGGAGTTTGAAGTGAACTCATAGTTCATATAGTGAGCCTTGGTAATAGGATAACTATCAATACTCTGTTAGGCGGAGGCCAAACTCAAGTATATACCCAAGGGACGTAGGCCAAATTCTTAGATCGGAGAATCTGTCGTGGAAGGCTCATCTCGATAAAGTAAATTAATGTAAAGATTTGTAAGTTAAACAATTTTATATTGATAAGATCTCTTCTTCGTTGCTTGATGATGTCGGTAAAGCTCGGGAGGTAAGTCGATATTTATATCCCGCATGCCGGTGTTCGCGGACTACTTCTAAATACTATGTCTCTGAAGTGCCACCGCGGGTTTATTACGCAAATGTCCAGAATCTGATAAGTGCGCACACCGTTTGACCCTGAAACTTATCACACCCTTTCGCAGACTCGGAATAGTATTCCTCCATTGCGATAACTGCGCTATTTGTTATACCAAACAGCCGCCTCCAACTTAGATGTGCACATAGACTTTTATACGACTTTAGTCTTGTTGACTCTTGTTCCAGTAGTCTCTTTGGTCATAAAGGGATCAGGTTGATGCCAGGCCACCTAGTGCCAATCGCGAGTCTGAGTCCAACGTGTCAACGTCTTAAGGGGCTCCGACTTATCTAGGTCTTCCATTCTGAGCGTGCTTCCCCTTAGTCCGCCGGCCTCTGTATAGGGGTCCTATTACTAGGACCAACCAACCTACAGCTGATCTCAGAAGGGTATAGTTGGATTAGGTATACCCCTAATAGCTTCAACTACTGGGATATCCTCATAGAGTATTTCGCCAAAAACCTCCTGTCACATTCCGCCCGGAGTGAAGGAAGCCTGACTTTGAAGCCCACTATCTCAATGCGCCTCCTACGGACTTCCTCCGTTCCACTGCCTAGATGTCGCCAAAGGTGTCCTCTTATATATCCTATGAACAGCATGTGGTCGGATGGACGGCGGCAACGTATATGGTGTTATGAAGCGGGCTTCATTGATGTGATATTTTTAGTTATGGGACTCAACTCTCGAAATCTCGCTAATGATGTGCGGGCCCCATATGGCGGCCGGAGGGTGGTGTTGGTTCAGGTAAATTGAGGGTCTGTGCGCAGTTACCCTACCGTGGGTCCGTGCACATGTCTCGGATTTCTATATGACTAACAGACGGCAAGATATAGATACCAGATGACTCAAAGATAAGAATGAATCTTATCAAAAGATATCACGACAACAAACCATCTGGGCTATTAGGAATGGTTAAAATAAAGGAATTAATCATGCAGAGACAGAATTGGTTGGGACTGCGGGAATCAGTGGAACAATATATCTAGAATTGGAACATATGCCAAAAAATGAAATTGGGAAGCGTGCACCATAGAGGTTATCAATACTCAATGAGGTGCAGTGAAATCTATGGGCATTTATATCTATCGATTTCCTATGAGACCTACTAAAGCCGCACAATGATGACTCAATCCTAGTCCTGGTAGATCCCCTTACCAAAATTAGTCACAACATACTGGTTCAAATAGATATCACACTATGATAGTTTATGACAACGTTTATATTGGACATCTTTCGAAAACAGGGACTATTGAATGGTATCATTACTGATAGATGATCCAGATTTACATCAAGAATTGGGAAAGAGATAATGGAAGAACTTGGAATCGAAACCAGAGAATCCATGGCCTTCGCGCCACAGACCGATGGACAGACTGAACCAATGAACAGCACACTGGAACAATATCTCCTGGCATACAAAAACTCTCAGCAGGACAACTTGGATGAGTTAGTACAGATAGCAGATTTTGCATACAAGAAAGGAAAACAAGTAACGATTACGAAAACACTCTGTTAGGTAAATTATGGTCTCATCCAGAAATATCAGGCTATAGCTAATACCACCAAAGCACTAATAACTGAAAAAGAAGATATGAGTTAATTACATGACATACCACAAGTGGAATTGGTGACAGTGCAATTACGACGAAAGGAAAATCATGATTAACACAGCAAACCTGATCTACACTTACACCCTGGAGATAAGGTGCGTCTGCTACCAAACAATATTTGGCCAACAATGCCATCCACGAAACTGGATTCCTGGGAGATGGGACTCCTGGCAATCCTGGAAAGGACAGGCAGGCAATCATGTAAGAGCAACCTTTCCCCATCCATCAAGATATAAAACATGTTCCACATCTCACATTGGGAACTCTATCGGGACAACAAGCTTTCCTCACAGATGATGATAGCTCCCCCGCCTCTTGGGCTAGACAAACAACTAGAATTTGAACTCTGCGAGAAAAGCTACGCTCGCTTGCAGTCCGGTTACTTACAATACCATGCCAAGTAGACCAGTTATTCAGTTGACCACGATCTAGTGTGGTACCTAGCTACTAACTTTACCAATACTCCTGATGCCCTCCACCTCTTAAACCAACATGCTCCACAGAATGCATCAACTCGCGATCAAAGACCCTCGTGAAGACTTCATGATTGTAGGTAGCCCGAGGAGCCCTCTACGTACTGCAGCCAAATGAGCTGCAGCGGAAGAACAAGTCATGATCAAGAAGGAGGAAGAGGAAAAGACCATCAAAGCCAAGTGGGCTAAGGTGGTCAACGACAATGAAAGGAACCATGCCATGTATCACTGGATGCCATGTACCGATGACGGGTGCCCAGTGTACCTAGACAGAAAACAGAGAAGCAACCCCTTCTCTAGCAAGAAGGCTTGGACACCAATAGTTACCACCTACAACACAGATCAATGCCGAGTGCACAACACAACCGCAACCTCCACTCACCGGACTGGCATACCACAAGATGTAATACAAGAACTGCATATACACATACTGCCCCTAGTATAGAAATAGCAAGGGGAGGCCAAGCAGGTAACACAAAACCAAGAGGTGTGGAGGACAGAACCTGGAAAGTGGAAGATACAAAACTTTGATCTCCAAGATAGAACAATGCTAAATGGTCGCAGGATTGAGGAGAATAACCGATGAGCTAGATGAGGAAGCAGACCGACGGAAGTGAACAATTACTCACCTGGAGGGGGAGAAAAAGAACATTCTACAAGAGATTGATGAAGCAAGGAGGGGATTTCACATAGTCTGTACCTCCTGCAGCAAGAAGCCTCTGCAGGTGCACAGAAAGCTAGGGAACAAGTGGCTCTGGTAAGCAGCGAGTATCGACGAAGTGCGCGGACATAGTCACAATGCATGCGATCATTATAAATACGGAGCGAGATTTGTGCACCGCACCCTCGATAAGAGGTTTTAAGCTGCAAGGTACTTGAGCTAAGGGAGTTGGGAGCTAATATCACAAACCTGGCTTAGCAAGGAAAAGGTTTTCATGTGACTCATAGTTCTGAGTCATAGGGATGTTATGTTTCACATATGACCTCATTTAGAGCTTATGCGTTTCGCTCATGTCACCACTTTGGTTGTATAACTAGTTCTCATAATATGTTATGTTTTGCGTATGACCTCATTTAGGAGTCATGGGTTTTGCCCATCTGATGACTTCATGCATCTAACTTGGTTATAATATTTGGATTTGACTCACAGTGGGGAGTCTTATGTGGCATGTTACTCAAGGGGCGAGTCAGAAGAACGTGAAGAGCGATTATATAAGACGCTATGAGAGCCCAGCTGATGAGCTCACACAAGCCTTATTCCAGATTATCATCTGCCTGGAGATTGTCTCTAAGATTCTCGAACGGATTATGTTGACCTGTTTCACGGCCGTCACCCGCTCCCATGGCCTCCTATCCCCCAACCAGACTAGGTCCCTCCCCGGTTTGAGTACCTTCGATGTAGCAGCCACCCTATCTCATGCTGTTCAGCTCTTCACCCGCCCCAAGCTCAAAATCTCGACCCTCTTCCCCAATATCAAGGGCGGGTTCAACCATGCCTCGCCCACCTCCCTTGATGACTGGCTTGCCACCAAGACGGTCAATCCATACATGGTCTCGTGGATACAGTCCTTCCTTCATGGGCACACTTGCTGCCTGGTCTTCCAGGGGGCTCTACAGATCTTCTCCCATTTTCAGTTGGCAGTCCATAGGGCTCTCCACTTCTGCCGCTCCTGTCATTCATCAATGTCTCTACCCTCCCTTTCCCACTCCCTCGGGCCCTCATGCTTACCAATGTGAATGACTTCCCAGTCACAGTTGCCTCTGGCTCCTACCGGAGAAATGTTCAGAGACTCCAAAGCACCACCAGAACTCTTCAGTTAAAAAGGGGGAAGACTGGATGTGTCCTTCTCAATTCAGAAGAGAGAACTCATGCACTAGGTGACACCAGCATAAAACGTCACAACCCCTCTGATCCCGGTCTTGCTGGAAGGTCTCCTCTTCTACTCCTCCAAACTAATTTGTTGGCTTGGCTTCTGGTTTGAGCTGGCAACAACATCATGCTGTAAAGGCACCACCTCTCACTTTACAAGAAGACTTGCTGTCGTCCCAGGTACCTTCGTGACGATTCAAAGACTCTCCAGGCCTGGCAAGTGCTTTCCCCCCTTTTTCTACCACCATTTGGCATCCTTCCTCATCTCCCCGATCCTCCCCTGTACAGCGGACCTTTTCTCACCGGGCCTCACCCTCCTGGACCAGATGTCCGTCATTTGGATAGCAGTCCAGAGATGGGTAACAAACTACTTCTTTTCTACCCCGATTGGACTACTGGCTTGTGAATCAGCTCCCCCCCCCTCCCACTGTTAATCATTCATCAGTGGAGACTGGCTGCTGTCTGGCTTGTGTGCCTCCCTCCAGAGGCCAACCCGGTAACTGCAAGACTACACCCTTCCTTTCCCACATCCTCCTCCTTCCAGGCCTTGGAGGACTACCGGCACTACACCAGGATTCTGAAGTCAGTCTATACCCCTCTTCTTTGCAAGACCCACCCCTCCTGCCCCCCCATGAGGAAGCACCTCCTCCAAGTTGCGATTGCACACCGCCCTCTGTCCTTTATCAACACTTCTGGCCCCGTCCCTGTGGCCTTGCGTGACCTCCTTACACGCGACCTGCTCCCTGTGAAAGCTAGGATCCCCTCCTACCAGTCAATCAAGGCGCATGTAAAAGCTACACTGGGCAGAGCTTTGACTACCTAGTTCCCCCCCGCCACCAGGCTACCACTATGGCCCGACCCACTCACCCTACCTGTTCATGGGCCTTTGGAGGTTCTTTGCTGGCAGGATCCACCAGATGTACATGGGCAAAAGCTACCTTGCCGTCCACCCCTCCTGGTTCACAGGTGACCACTCTCCTATTTGTCCTTACTGCAAGGAGGATAATGAGGACTTCCCCGATGGCATCCTACACTGCTAGTCCGGCATGGAGCCTCATGAGCGCCATCTCCCAAGCCTCACGGACATCTGCAGGAACAGCTCACGATGGTCCAAAACAGTGGCCCTCTACTCTCTGACCAGATACCATAACGTTACCAATGCCAGCTTTTCCTCTGGCATGCCACCCACATGTTAGTACCTCCTATCTGCATCCTCCTCCCCCTCCTAGAGCTTCTGATCAACAGCTTTAAACCTGAGGAAGGGGCGCCCGCTCCTAGACTTGCTCTATCCCGCAAGTGCTTTTCATTTCTTGTTTGGTTTTATTTCATGTTATGATTTGTGTCCTTGCTTACTTTAGTTCTCAGTGATTTTATGTCTGCTATCAGACACGTCTTGGAGGATTTTACAACTTGGTGCGGATTGTTTCTTTGGCACCTGCATGTTTTGAGATAGAGCTTTTATTCATGCGATGGCTAGCGCTGCATGCGAGTTCTTGTACAGTAAAAATGAATACGTGATGATACAAAAAAAAAAGTGAAAAAAACCCAGATGCTGAGCTCTGCACGCTTCCTTCTAAGTGACTTTCTTACTTATTACTTTCTGCTTTTGCAGATATCAAACCTTTACACTCTTCATAAATACCTACATACGAGATGAGAACTATACTGCATTAGCATAGTTGAACAAAGAGTATGACAGGGAAGAAGGAATAAGGGCAACAGAGTCCCTCCCACCTCATCGCAGGCATCGGCCTCAGAGCTGTCATTGAGACAGAGAAGAGAAGTATTATCTAGCTGTTCCTGAGAACTAATACTGGTTAGGGATCATAACTAGCTTCTGTGCCCATCTAATTTGATGACTGCTGCAGACCTTTGCCAAGAGGAAGTATTGAAAATTTTAAATTGTCAGTAAAGACTGTTATTGGTTTTTCAGTTACGATTTGGTAGCGTCTCCATTCCTTGAATGCCTCGTGGATCTCTAAGAGTCCTTTCTGGTGGATCTTATAATTTCGTTCTGCGGCATTTACTTTGCGGGAATGGAAAGCCACTGGAGGAAACATTTTCTCGAAATATAGTTATAAGACGCAGCCAAATGCGAAATCACTTGCATCTAGTTCTACCACAGTGTCTCTTGCAGGAAAAGAATAATGCAAATAGGGGCTATTATACAGTGGTATATTAGCTCGTCAAATGCACTATCTGCCTCATCATCCCACTTAAAGTTCTTCACATCTCTGTCAAGTTTTAGGGTTATTGGGTTACCAATAGGCTCCAGGTTTTTGATAACTGGTCAGTAAAGGTTCCTGAATGCAGTAAAGACTGGCACATCTTCAAGCGACTTTGGTAGTTTCGATAGCATTATGCCCACCAGGCTATTACCGCTTATGAATACCCAAATCAACTGCCACTTTATACCGCAGGAATTCGACTTCCGTGATGTGACATGTTGACTTCTTTAGCAATAACACTAGTTGATAATCTGTTGTGCTTTTCAGGAGCGCTTGTCCTGCTTTGATGTATTCTTTTTCATTTTTTGGGTCCCTTAAGATATGATCCACCTAACAGCCAACACTAACGGACTAATAATTTTTCAAGACTTGGTTCATCATATCCAGGAAAGTTGCTAGTATATTGATAAGTTCAAAAGGCCTGACCTTATATTTGTAGTGTATATATCTGGTCCTAAAAGATGTTTTCCATTCCCCTCCATCCTTAATTCTACTCCAGTGGTAACCATCATTTAGATCTAACTTGGTGAATATCCTGGCTGCAGCTGCGTGGTATGTCAATGTGGATAGCTGTAGAAGCGCATGTTTATTAACGATAGTTAGCTTGTTGAGATTTTGAGAATCAACTCCAATGCATAATCATCTATCAGGTTTAAGAATAAATAGTATAGGTGCTCTGACAGGGAACTGGCTACATGTAATCTTACCTTGCTTGATCATTGTTTGCAAATACTCACATAAGGCATTAATTGATTTCTCTGACAAGAGGTATATAAGACCTCATGGGGGAGTCAATCCTGAGATTAACTTTATGTTGTGATTGAACATTCTATAGAGGGCTAGTTTTTCAACTAGTTGAGCTTGAAACAGGGGCTTAGATTACCAGTATCCTTGATTTAGGTTTTACAGTTCGAACCGTATATTCATTGACTCCAGTTCCTCCTACCTAACAAACATTCTGATTCTAAGCCACTCATTTGTCACAATTGAACATGTCCGTAATACATTCAACTTCTTTTACACAAGCTTCCTTGCCTTTTGTCTCCAAAGTACAATTTTCAGTAACTTCAATGTGTGATACTGGGTGTTTACTATACCTGCATACAAACACAATAATCATTTTATAGTGGCCAGCCTTGGCTACTTCGTATGAGATTTGTGACATGTGTCAGTTTTTTTTGATTTCTAATTATATTTAAAGAATATCTCCTTGTTCTTACAAGGAGGCCCATGCGCCATTAAAGCAAGGGATGTCGAGCACATCCTCTCATTTTATCGCAGGTAGGTGGACAGCTTCTACTAGATCTTGCTTGATTAAGAATACGTATTCTCCCACATCTATTAAGAATTTCAACTTCTATCGCTTATCGTTTATATAGAGGTAAGTAGTCTCCGCACCAAATCATGTGGTCTTAGTTTGAGAGCAGTGGTTGACAACTTCTTAGCCATGGCTAGCAGTACACTACTTTTTCAATTAGTCATGATTGGGTATAAGGAACAAGCTGTTGGTTACTACGCCATCTTAGATTCCACCATTGACGTCTCCTGACACAAACTGGTAATTTATTAGCTCTAACAATCTGGGTCAATATACTAAGCAGCATTTCACGGTTACGCAGATTCATACGACATGTTGTGAGCTCGAATGCATTTTCCAGACATAATTGATGTGGGTGTGTAACAGATATTTCCGCAGTTATAATCTATTTTGCTCAGTTTACACTTGGCTACAAGTTTCAACAATCCATTCCCTGTATGATTTCAGTACATCTATGCCACTACTGGAGAGCTGCCCAGTGTACTACAGAGGAGGATTCCAGCCTTGTGCTCTAGTCAGCAGAGGAGGCGGTACAGCCACATGATATGAGACAAACTTGTGTGGTAGTTGGAATAGCTCACATCAGTTGTACTGCTACCAATTTCGCAGGCTAGTACTTCATGCATGTCTTTGTCCAGACTTCTGCAGAGTAGGTGCTTTCTTGCACATGAGGAGCGTGTAGCACACCAGGTTACTGGAGGAACTTTGTACAGTTGAGTCTCAGTTCATGTGGGCATGTTAACTATCTATTCTTTTGCTCAAGGTGTGCTATGATTGATATTTCTTTCCGCACTTTCATGCAACCTTGTGGAGTTCCTTATCCTGCAGTGACCTGGATTTCTGTTATCAGAAGACCTTGCTTCCTACTGCGTTGATTATTAGGAGTTTTGATTCCCAGAGTTGCACTGCGACTACCGGATCCCCGTCGTGGTCATTATACACTACACTACAGCAAATGGGAATTCACTTTCGCTTCTGGTTCCCTGGGACCCCGACTACTCAACTGCCGTCACTGTGGGGTGACTAGTGAATAGACATAGGTCAATTCCTTGTCCTTGCCCATTTCACAGATCTGGTTCCCGTATTTGGCCCTCTACATTGTGGTGACTTTGTGCACTAATATTGGCCTTATAAGAGTGGACCATGCATGATGCAGTCCCATTTTAAGTGATCTTGAACCCACTGTAGCTGCTGATACTTGGATGTCTCAGCTGCAAGTTTTATATTAGCGGTTTTGCTTTCCACATTGAGTACAGTTGTTCTCTTCTCCCCTAGTGTCAACTACAGATTATAGAGTCCTGGTATAAGTGGAACCCAAATTCGTATATGTGATTTGAAATGTACTACCTGCCTTCTTTGCCAGTTGCACTGGCTCATCCTCGCATTTCCTCTTTTGACAGGATGCTATTGCATCCTTGATATAAGGTTTGTTAACCTTCTGTCTGTCATTCCTATTGTCTAGTCAGTTATCTTGTTTCACCATTGGGGTATGTTGTGGTTTTTCGTCAAGCTTTTTGTTGAATTTCAACCATTTCTGACTGGGTTCTAAGGCCAAACTTGCGGTTATAACCATTTTCTCAAATTCTCTATCGGTATTATTGGTTAAGGCAGATAGGCATACTGTTATTTCTCCTCTAAGCTTCCCCTCAAATTACTTCCTCCTATATTCTCCAGTCATTCTCGCTTGGGTGGTGAGATGATCCATCTCCTGCATATAAGCTTGGATGCTGTTATGGTGCTAAACTACGTTCTTGTGTCGAAATGCTTTGCACGTCGCTTTGATCCTGCCAAACGGTTTATCACATCATGCTCATAGTATGACCCACTAGCTAGTTTGGGCTGCTTTGTTTTGTCTTACAGCCCATCCATGGCCTTTGTATACCATATAGCATAAAGGGCCACGATGTCTCCCTTCACATAAGTGAGCAAATAAATTACTTGCTTGTGGGCATCCTTGCAAACAATTGGATTTCTCTCAAAGGAAGCTGTACCATGGAGTAATTAGACATATATGTCTAGACTAGTCTTTGCTTCAAATCAAGGGGTTGGGCTAGATTGTCACTTCGTATAATATGCTATCGCACTGGGAAATCTTTCTACCACATCAGCTTTATATGGGATCTTTCCTCTTCACCCTTGGCTAGGTCTTCCTTTCCATCTTTTATCTCTATTATCCTCATCATTATCGCCTTTATTATCAAACGGGTGAGGGTCTCCCCTCTGCACACCTGAGGCAGTTGCATCAGCGAGTCCTAGGATAGCCAATCTCTGGCAAGGTAGTACTCCAGTGGAATAGTGGTAAAACCTCTCCTTCTGTATTTCTGCTGGTACCAAATCCACCCTGACGAGATGTGCCGCAGATATTTTCCTACCTAGGCCAGGTCTGCTAGTACAGAAGGTATGAGTCCCTTTAATAGCAGCATTTGTAGTTTTTGCTGCTTCTTCTGGAGCTCTTCCGAATTCCTGTATATATTTTCGTAGACCTGGAGAATAGTGATTCCGTATTTCCACTGCCTTGTGGGTATCATTTTCCACAGCCATGTCTTGGCTGTAGAATATAAGAAACTCATTCCAGAGGTTGATCACCATTTTATCTAACATCTGATCTCTGACAAGGCTTCTTGTTCATGTGGGCTAAGGTTTTCGTGAAGTTGGATAGTGACTTCCTTATAGACTTGTTTCCATCAGGCCTGCATAGCCAACTTAGTAGCAATCTCTGTTGCTATATCTGCTCTTCGCTTAGTTAGCTTTTATTCCATATCTGCCCACTGCATCACTAGCCGGGTAATATCTCAATTTCACATATCTTGTTCCTCACCTAGCCTTATCTAGACTTGTATTAGCTGGACTGTATTATCCTGTTTGGCATCCTCTAGCTTTTTAAAAGCAATGTGTATGGCATTCTTTGAATTGTCGATATACCAATGTATATGTTTCAACTCTAGTTCCAACTGTGTTCCCAATTTGTCAAAATTGACGTTATGTTGGTCAATGGTGAGTTTCGGTCTTAATGAGTGTGAAATTCTTTGCAGGCTGGGAACATTTAAGGAGGGAAGAAATGAGGTTCCAGCAGATGGGTTAAAATATAGATGAAAGAAGGAGGATAGTTGACTGAAGTCTGGGATAGTGTCATCCTTGCGCTTGTGTTGAATGATATCTATGGGTGCTTCAACTGTGATTCATTTTGGATCAGTGAGTAGGTTCGACATTTGGTTAAGGCACATCCAGTACTTGGACTGTTTCCAGAGCTCAGGGTAGCTGCTTACAGGCATTTTCTCTTTTTTTTTTTTTTTTTTTTTTAAATCCGTTTTTTATTTAGTATTAAGGAACCAGGTCACTCGGTGTAAAAAACTCCGCATAACCACAACCGCTACAGTATACACGAACAAAAAAACCCTCCACAGACGCGCGATGTAAGAGAAATCCCAAACCCCAACAGTAAACCAACCAAAAGAACGGAAACAAACCCCAAGCCAGCGAAAACCCATAAACCGAACCCGAAGGAACACCATATGGCCTAAGCTAGTCAGATATACTGAGGCAGCTATCAAAGAACCGGTCCCGAGCACTAAGCGGGCGAATTTACCCTTCGTCTGATAGACTTGGCAACAGGGTCAAGGGAAACGAAAGCAGGAGAAACCCAACTGAAGCCGAAGGAAGGCGTGTGGCAGGGCCCAAGAACCCCAGAGGTCTGCTGGAAATCCAGACCGGGTGGGGAGGCCAGCAAACTGAGTGCTGACCAGGAAGAGGTGGTAGTAAGGTACCAGCTAGGGGGGGTGGTACTGGTCCGAGACCAGCAGGAAGTATGGATGGCAGTAAGGTGCCAGCTAAGGTGGGGGGGTAGCAGTAGGATGCCAGTCTATGGTAGCAGTAGCGTGCCAGCCGATCGCACTGAGGAAGTGTAGAGGAGGGGAAGAGCGAAGTGACAAAACAACTATCGGAATCGTGTTCGTGTCTATCGAGGCGGCCTCCAGCAAGCCCCAAACAAAGCCCGCAGTTTTACCACGTCTCTCATGTAGTCCCTTGTTCTACCAGAGATAGTGTCACTTAGTGGATGGGATACCACCTGCTGAAGTGATGAGTGAGGAAGGAGAATGTCAAAATCGACCGTGGCCTGATGAGGAGACCCGACACAACTCCCCAATTTCTTTAGGGGAGGGATGCAGGAATCCATCGTAATCACGTACCGCAAACCGTAATTCCAGCCGTCTGTTGAGATGAAAAGAGGGAAACCCGACCGCGCTGATGCTAAGCGAGGCCTAGCAAAAGCGGGGTAAGGGAGGTACCCAGCATCGTGAGATGCTGGAAGAAGAGGATAGGGTATCCCTAGAGGGTAAACCTCAAAGGGAGAGGGCAGTAGAGATGGACTCGAAGTCCAGGAGGATGGCTAGTGATAGCCCACACCCCCCCCAGAGGGGAGGGTGCAGACCGAAAAGGGGTCATAGTTTGGTGTGGTGTTGAGTTTATCCCAAATAGGAAATAAATTTCAATCACCGGAGGTGTAGCGGAGACGGAGGATGCTGCTTACAGGCATTTAATACCAGTATTTGGATTCCCTGGTAAAAGGTTCCAGATACCACAAATATCCCAAGCGATATTTGACTCTCTCTTGTGAAGTTGCTGAGATAATGCAGTCCGGCCAATCTGATTCACGGTTAAGAACCTGAATCTCCATTTTCAGGAGGTTCATAATGTACCTATAGTATACGTACTCCATAGTTCCAAGCCTATGCTATTGTGAGCACTTGACCACCAGAGCAACACTCTTATTCTTGGGTGTACCTGGTACTCAAGTGTAAAAAATCTTCTTACAAGGTTGAACTCCATTTGGAGTGAGGTCTACACTGTGTACTGGATATGGGATTAAATTGATCCCTTATTGGGATTCCAAAAAGTGTGGAGAACCAATATGGTACCTGGATTTCGCAAGGCTGGAGCACGGGCAATGAATTATCGAAATTGTCTGCAATGGAAGGAAAATGTCGCGATGGGTCAGCTGCTGCAAAAAGGTAATCGAAGTGTGAGGTCTGGGTAAAGTTTATAGTGTACTCACAGCCCATGTACAGAGCGTTTGTAATGGGAGAACTATTAGTATACTATTAGGCGGAAGCCCAATCTAATATGTATTGAAAGACTTAGGCTAAAGTATTTGATCAGAGAATCTCTGGAGGAAAGCCTAACCTGATAATAGAGCGAAAGTAAGGATTCAAACAGTAAAGAATTGTAACTTGAGAGGATCTCTTCTCTGTTGTTAGATGATGTCTATAAAGCTGGGGGATCACAATAATATTTATATCCCATATCTAGGTGTTCGCAGACTACATCTAACTACTTTGCTTCTACAGTACCAGTACTATTTTTAACGGACAATGTCTAGAACCTTATAAGAACCAACCCTGTTTGACGCTGAAACTTCCCAATACCAGTTAGGTGGAGGTCAAATGCAAGTATATAACTGAGGGATGTAGGCCAAAAATCTTTGATTGGAGTATCTGTTAAGGAAGGCTCGTCTTGATAAAATAGGTAAAGTAAAGATTAAAGCGTGAAACAAGATTATATTAATAAGATCTCTTCTGAGTTGGTAGATGATCTCTCGCCAGCTCGGACAGAGTCAATCTAACTTGTAGTAGCTGGTCGGTACTTCCAATCCTCCTACTAACTATGTACCACTCATGTTCTTCTTGAGTTTAAGTAAAGTGCGAACACTGTTGGACCCGGAGAACGCGTACACCAATCCAGGGCTTAGTCACAGCTTCCTATTAGGAGCTTGCCATCTTTAGCTCGTATAGACTTTACTGGATACTCTAGATATATTTGCAATTGTTCTAGTAATCTCTTCCTTTCACGAAGTGATCAAGTTTGTGTCATGCTGCCTATGCTTTATGTGAGTCAAAGTCTAATGTACCAACATTTTAGGGACTCTTCTCCTGCTATTGTAACCGGTACTGGTTACTGGTTGAGGATTTCCAGGTATCAGTTGATACTGAATGTGTTTTGAATTAGTTTCAGAAAACGACGTGTGCCTCTAGCCTGATCGTATAGGATTTGATACTCTATATGTTTTATGTTTGGATTCGAGTATTGTTTTGCTACTTTATATATTTTATGTTTGGTTTCGAGTATTGGTTTGATACATTATATGTTTTATGTTTGGTTTCAAGGTTACCATTTTCGAGTCTTATATGTTATGAGAACAAGCCTTCAGCAGCCTAAGAAAGTGTATTTAAGAACTGCTATTCTTCGTATTAGAAGAGGCAGACTTCAACTGAGAGAGTTTTCCATATAGTTGGTTGAACTGTTACTTTCTTCAGTTCGCTTCGAGAATCTTTAGCTGGAGATCCACCAAATATCTCCCAGACTTTAGTAGTCGTGATATAGGGAGCAGTCTTTTCAACAACCTGAGTTGAAAGCCTCCGGACTTTGCTTCCCTACTTACCACTTGCGGTAAAGAACAAAGCCTGTTGACCCTACGTTTACCGCTTCTCCTCTGAGGCGGTTACATTTTTTTAACTTAAGGAACTTATCAAAATAGAAGGTGTTCTAGGACCAAGTAAGGGCAAGGCCCGCGAGAAAGGTTCTAAACAGCGCACACGGGATTCCAAAGGGTGGTTCACAAAGTCTCCAGCTTTAGAGCAGGCAGCAAAGCGACGCAGGTGCTAGGTAGTTAGCCAGAGATGCTGCGGAACAATCAACGTGAGAATCATCACAACAACTACTGGAACCACCAACCACTACCCCCGGAGGGTACCCTGAATCTCCTAGAAAGCCTACAGGTTCATGAGTACCTTCAGCATCACCAAGTGATGATCCCGATAGCTCCGACAGCGACAAAGGATCAGACAAGATGGCTTCAATAGCAGGACCCCCAGGGTCCAGAGTCTCCACATCAGAGATCCTAAGACCACTGACACCTAGGCCTAACCCAGTTGTTACGGCTAAACTCAGTATTAAAGTACGTTTTTCAAGTAAGTTTACTGCGGAAGGAGATGATCTCAAACCAGAAGCGTTCTATTGATGGTATCATTCAGTACAGTTATACCTACGTATCAATAGACTACGGACTAGCCAGGATGGAGGAGGAAACTATTGGATCCTCGATACTGAAGGACGAGCTTAAGAAGCAGCTTTCCAAGCAGTGGAGTATTTCGGTGAAGACAAGACCAGAGAAGACCTTGTTGGATTCCTGTGTGCAAGATTCCTATCTTCGAAACAAAAAGATGATACCTATCGCTAGTTCCATGAAATCACGCAAGTGTATAATGGGAAGATACAGAGAATATCAACTGTAGCAACTGACATGCTAATGTTTCAATCACGCCTACCTGCAAATACTATAAGCGACTTTGCTTTCATTTAACAGTTCTTCCAGAGCTTGCACCCTAGATTACGGCAAGTAGCAGAATCACAACGTACTGAAACTGACCATGTTATGCAAGTTATACAAAATGCAGAAAGTATAGAGGCTACACTGAAAAGTACTGGTGCTTGTGGGAAGGAAAGATTCGACAAACCAGCAAAAGGTTTTACATTCAAATAAGAAGGATGGAAAGAGAGCCGGAAATTAAACACCAAGCCGCACACCAAACCTGGGGAAGGAAAAGAAAAAGGTTTGTAATATAACAGCAGAGGTAAAGGCGATCTAGCGCGAGACTGCCCCTGCAAAGATGACAAGGGCAAAGGCAAAGGCAAAGCAAAAGTGAAGAAGGAAGTCACCTCCAACAGAGTGGAACAGGAACAACTAGAGGAAGAAGTGTTTATCAATTGCATGGAAATAGGGGAAGAAAAAGAAGATATCATCACAATGGGTGCTAGACCAACAAAAGTCAAACCTCATAATGCTCTCGAAGGAACAACGCACATCAAGGACGAAGAAGCCAGAGTCCTGTTTGATACCGGGTCACTAGGAGCGAACCTGATTAGCTGTTAGGCATGGGGAAATCCAAGACATGTGCACAGACCCACGGTAGGGTAACTGCGCACAGACCCTCAATTTACTGGAGTGCCAACACCCCCCTACGGCCCCCTGATGGGGCCCACACGTCATTAGCGAGATTTCGAGAGTTGCGTCCCATAACTAAAATGTCACATCAAGAAAGCCCACTCCATAACACCATATACGTCACCGCCATCCGTCCGACCACATGCTGTTCGCAGGATATATGAGAGGGGACGTTTGGCAACATCTGGGAAGTGGAACAGAGGAAGGCCGTCGGAGGCGCATTGAGATAGTAGGCTTCGAAGTTAGGCTTCCTAACTATGGGCCGAAAGTGACGTGACGTTTTCGGTGAAATATTCCAAGAGGTTATCCCAGTGGCGGAAGCTATTAGGGGTATACCGAATCCACCCATACCCTTCTGAGATCAGCTGTAGGTTGGTTGGTTCTAGTAATAGGACCCCTCTACGGAGGCCGGCGGACCAAGGGGAAGCGCGCTTAGAATGGAAGACCTAGACAAGTCGGAGCCTGGTAAGACGTTGACATGTCGGGCTCGGACTTGCGATTGGCACTAGGTGGCCCGGCATGAACCTGATCACTTCATGACCGAAGCGACTACTGGGACGATAGTCCACAAGACTAAAGTAATATAATAGTCTATGTGGACATCTAAATTAGAGGCCGCTGTTTAAAATAACAAATAGCGCAGTCATCTCAGCGGAGGAATACTCTTCCAAGTCCGCGAAGGGGTGTGATAAAGTTTCAGGGTCAAACGGTGTTCGCACTTATAAGATTCTGGACGTTTGCGTATTAAAACCAGAGTGGTACTACGGAGGCATAGTAGTTAGAAGTAGTACGCGAACACGCAGACGCGGGATATAAATATCGAAGTGCCTCCCCAGCTTTACAGCCATTATCAAGCAACAGAAAAGAGATCTTATCAATATAATATTGTTTTACGCTTCAAATCTTTGCCTTACCTATTTTATCGAGAAGAGCCTTCCTCGACAGATTCTCCAATCAAAGATTTCGGGCCTACGTCCCTCAGTTATNCTCCAATCAAAGATTTCGGGCCTACGTCCCTCAGTTATATACTTGAGTTTGGCGTCCGCCTAACAGTATATTGATAGTTCTCCTGTTACCAAGGCTCACTATATGAACTACGAGTTCACTTCAAACTCCACCCTCACCTCAGACGTCGCTTACATTTTCGAAGCACCTCACTGTTCAATCTATATTCATGCCTTCGCAGAAATATTCGAGACCGAGCTGTTCGAAATCGAAGGAGAATATACGCAGGAACCCACGTGGTTCACAGTACCTTTCGGGATCCCAACGAGGGATCAATTCAATAGCATATATTGTAGCTGGCACGGTTCGGATTTCGAGCGGAATTCGACAGCGTCGGAACATTTCGTCGCCTGGAGCACCCTGTGCTCCTTAAAAACGGAAGAAAAGGAAAAGGACAACCCAGGGACAGTTATCCGGGGGCCAGACATCCCCTCGGCCTGGGCCTAATATACCTCTATATGTACTATAAGTACATTCTAAACCTCGAGAAAAAGGAGATTCAGGTTTTAAGTCCAGAGTTGTACGAACCGAACCCTTTTATACCTTCACCCCTAGAGTGTCTCAAACGTTGGATACCTTACATACAATTCCTTAAACATTTTCAAGGATATCGAGAACTCTGGTACGAAGTACCAGTAATCACTCACCCAGGGTTACTAGAGCAGTTAGCCTATCTGGAAAGTATCAAAATGGCTGAGATAGCGCAGGACCCAAGGAAGAGAATAACGGCGGGGGAACCAATGGACACCCACCCAGATCCCACGGATAAGGCGGATGACTCCGCTATTCATAGTCTTTTCCCTTCAACACCTCAGGAACCTGCCTTCCGGAGAGGAAATTTACCCTCTCACCGATCCACTAGTGTCGCAAGCACACATAGGATATCAAGGGCCTCTACTCCTAAACCAGGAGGAGAGCACGCTGCAAACTTAGCCAGATTGGCTGCCCGTCTTGGGATAACTTTGGGTCGAATAAGGCAGGACATAAACACCACGCTTGACCAAGCCAACATCGCCTTCAAAAATCTGAAGGTGGCAACCCAGGACAATACCTTAAAGTTAATTAAGGTACAGCAAGAAATCGCAGAAGGACAAGATGTCCATGACCAGGACATTGGGCTTGTGTTGATGCAGCTGGCAGGAGTGGAAGCGGAGGTCAAAGGGATTCAAGAGGAAATGATCCGGGAAGTGGCAAAGAAGATAGACGCCCAAGAAAGGCGTCAACAGGAACATGACGAGGTAACCACCAGGTTACATGGAACGATCGGGCACGAAAGCCAAGCAGCGTTGGCCTGAGACCAGGCTCTGGAACAAATGGTCCTCAGTCTAAGAGCGGAATTTGTAGAATTCCGCGCGCAAGGCGTCACTCATGAAAGAGAGATCAAGCGTACCCTGGGACAGATGAGCTTAGATCAGACTACCTGCCAAGGGGAGATCTGTCGATCTCAGGACCAGCAGCAACAACAAAATAACGAGACTAATAATACCCTGAAGGTATTAACACAGTCAATAAACAGAATGTTGGCTGCCGCATCAAGTCCTGAAGCTGCTGGACCCGCTCCTTTACCCGCAGTCCAAGAGACGGACGATGGGGAGTACTATGCTCCACCTATACGTACGGAAAAGGGAAAAGGCAGAGAATCCGCTGATGCATCCCCCTCAGGTGCCCAATGAGGTAACCCAGGGGATCCTAGTGACGACGATGACGATGATGATGAGAGAGGAAGACAGAGAGGAAGTCCTAGCCTACGCGGGCTAGGACAAACAGCAGGACAGCCTGGAAAGGCAGAGACACTTGCCAACGTGATGGCGCTAAATATTAAGCGACCAGTAGAGCCACCCCCATTCTTCGAAGACAGACCCGCACAAGATATATACGTGTGGATCTGGCAATGCACTGACTATTTGGAAAGAAACCCGCGAACCTGGGATGACGCCCGGGAACGTGTCATATATGCGCTCAGCCGTACGAAAGGAGACATAGTCCTTCCCAATACGATATGGTACCGGAAGGCTATGGACGGACTTCAAGGGGAAACCCAGCAACCAGAGCTGGCGACATGGACCCGCTTTGAACATGATGTGATCCCGCGATTCGCCCCGGTAGAAGCCGAAATACTAGCCCTACGCGCAATGAAACTAGTCACGTACGACGGCAGTATTGAACTCTATCTGACACTCATGCACAATCATAACATCCATGCACGCATGACCGCGGAATCCTGGAGAGAGGTAGTTGAAGACAAACTTCGCGAACAAATTGTCGGCCTGTTGTCAGCCCTGCAATACATGACGGACCAGGAATGGGGGGAGGCACTTAGCCTATGGGGTCGATCGGAAGAAGCACTACTAGCGAGAAAAAGGATTGGGCGAGACCAACTGTCGAAGTCCAAAATAGTCCAAGAGGTCAAAAGAGAAGACCGGCGGGACTCTAAACCAAAACGACAAAGGTATACTAAACCTTATGTGAAGGGAGGTAGAGCCCCACCACGGAAACGAAAAAGAGACAATAAGCTGGCGAAGCCCAGGAAGAGGTTGGGAGGTGCGACAAAAACCACCCACACAAACTTCGCCCAGGCACACACCGGTATCCCGCAGAGTGTGATAGACACGCGGAGGAAAGAAGGAGATTGAACACGTTGTCGAAAGAAAAACCACACCTGTCAAACGTGTTGGGGAGATGCCCATATATCGGCGGCAACGGTCAGCTCAAGACCGATAAAAATGGGAATTCGACGAGCAAGGTCAGCTATTGTAAAGCCTGAATAAGCTTGCAGAGTCGCAACCGTCCAGAACCCAGCCCGGGTAAATAAGATCACGGGACTGGCGGACGACGAGGAGCTGACCTAGGTCAGTTCATTGGCACCAACGGCGATGGCGATTGGGTATTCAATGTCCTGATGGAGCTGGAATCGAAACGGGAACCCCCTTCGGCTGGGGTGTATTGGGTACCCACCACGACGGGGATCGGGTAGTCTGTGTGCAACTACGGGAGTCCAAACTAAAAATGATCAAAGCGGCGCGAAGCAAGTCTCTCCTTTCAGGATCAACGCCAGTAGGCTCTAAGTGAAGGGACCCCACGAGGGACTTACGAGCTCGAACACAAGAATCCATATATGAAGAGTCTTGATCGAAAGAGAGGATAGTTAACATGCGCACATGGCCCGGGAGCCAACAGTACTAAGTTCCTCGAGTCACCTGGTGGTTGCCTGCTACCAGTGTGCTAGCAAGTTACTATACCGAAGAAGTTGGGACATCGCAATGCAAGATCTACCTGATAACAATACACGACACGAGGACAACCGACGCGGGCCGTTCCACCTGCCACACAAGTCTGAGTCGTATTATACGTATGTACTATCTTGCCTTCTGGCCAAAGTGTGGGATAGGGATATACCGCTTTGGTGCGCAAGACCCCTCTGAGGGAGCTGGACGGATAACCGAAATCCTAAGGGAAAGGACTCCGTGAAAGCGTGAACCCCACACCAGGGGAATAAAAGGGCTAATAAGCGCCCGAAAATCTGCTATGAGCCTAGGTCTGGCGTGTCGGGAGAAGGCATCCAGCCTGAAAACTGGTCGTGCGCAATGGCGTATCGGTGCAACGCCGCTTTAGCATGTAAACCCAGATTGTTAGAGCTAAAGAGTTACTAGTTTGTCTGAGGAGACCTCAATGGTCGAAACTACGCGGGCGTTGTAACAAACATCTTGTTACCTACATCCAACACCAACGATGCCTAAACGAAAGAACCTAGGCAATCTTCTCCGCGCTAAACGCATGGAGTTAGAAGCCCCAAAACCAAAACGATACAACTGTCCGCAGGGGATCGCTTACCTCCATATACACGACAAGCGATACAAAGTTAAAGTCTTGTTAGATTCCGGATCCAATCTGTTTCTCATCAACAAGGACCTAGTTGAAGACATTCGCATTCCCTCTATGGAACGCGACAATGCAGTTGATATCTTAGGCTTTGACGGATCGTCAGCGACCTCTGGAGGGAAGTGTTACACCCTCCCAATAAAGACGGAAATAGGAAAAAACCGACACTTATCTGAAGTGTTGTGTGAAGTGGCTAAAGCAGGTCACTATGGAATGATTATTCCTTTTGGTTGGTGGCATCGTGAACAACCAGTGTCTCACATAGGAGATGCAGAAAATTGGACTTTCTCCGCAAAAAGTTGCGAAGACTGTGTGGAAGAAGATGAAGGAATAGCGGATATGTTCGAATATAACGAATCCGTCGTATGGGATCCTAATGCCTGCCACATCGGAAGAATCGGAGTCATCGAGAATGCGGTGGAACTCGAAGCACTACCGCAAGAATACTGGAATTACAAACCTTTGTTTGAAGCCCAGACGGCAGAGAAATTAGCTCCAAGACAAACATTCGACCATGAAATCAAACTGATTCCAGGTTCAACTCCCCCCTGGGGGCCGATATACCCACTATCCGAAAAACAGCTTAAGGCTTTACGAGAATACTAGGAAACAATGATCAAACAAGGTAAAATCACACGGAGTCAATCACCAGCAGGTGCACCTATATTATTCGTACCTAAACCAGATGGTAGGCTACGTCTAGTTGTGGATTATCGAAATCTAAATAAGATTACTATCCTCAACAAACATCCCCTTCCTCTAATGTCCGAACTCAGAGATAGAGTAGCCGGCGCAAAGATCTTCACCAAGCTAGACCTCAAAGACGGCTGCCACCTGATTAGGATAAAGAAAGGAGATGAATGGAAAACAGCGTTCCGTACGAGATACAGGCACTACGAATATAAAGTTATACCTTTTGGATTGGTTAACGCTACGGCAACCTTCTAAGATATGATGAACCAAGTTCTACAGGAATACTGGGACGTCGGAGTTGTGTGTTACCTTGATGATATTCTCATTTACTCAAAGGATGAAAAGGAACACATCGAAGCTGTTAAGAAAGTTTTACAAAGTCTATCGGACTTTCTATTAGCGGTATCGCTAAAGAAATCAACTTTCCATGCCTCGGAGGTGGAATTTCCCGGCTATATGGTGGCGGTCGATGGGGTGTCTATGAGCACCCGAAAGGTGGAATCCATAATGGTCTGGAAAGTACCTAAGTTGGTTAGAGAAGTACAAGTCTTTATGGGGTTTGCTAACCTCTACCGATGATTTATAAAAAACTTAGCGGCTATTTGCAAACCAATAACCGAGACATTACAAGGAAATCCTAAGAATTTTAAAGGGGGAATCGAACAGGGCAGGGCTTTCGAAGAACCAAAGCACCGGTTCACTACAGCCCCCATACCTCACCACTTTTTCCCAGAAAGAGAAAAGGTGGTGGAAACAGACGCTGGGGATTTTGCACTCGGCTGCGTCGTTTCTCAATACTTTGAGAAAAGGCTACATCAAGTGGCTTTCCATTCCAGAAAATTAAATTCGGCGGAGCGCAATTACGAGATCCATGATAAAGAACTTCTCGCAATCCTCGAAGCCTTTAAGGAATGGAGACACTACTTGATCGGAACAGAAAAACCGATCACAGTCTTTACCGACCATCAGAACCTACAATACTTCCTCACCTCAAAAGTCTGGAGTGGCCGTCAAATTCGATGGGCTCAGAAGTTGGTAGAATACAATTTCCGTATTGTATACCGACCAGGCACGAAGGGTTGAAAGCCTGACGCATTAAGCCGACGGCCTGAGTACCGTCCTGAGGAGGGAGCTACGCATCGCGAACAGAAAATTTTAAAAGAAGAAAATTTCTTTGTATTGCTAGTAGCGAGGGTATGTGATGAAGGAGAGGACTGGGATGGAGATATGGATTTTGATTTGGAACCTCGAAGAGGTGGAAAGGAACCCGTTATCAGGGTCAAGAGATTGAGCAAAAAGGCATACTTGCCAACAAAGGGCTCACGAATGGCGGCAGGACATGACCTGTA
>JACCEG010000118.1:0-61280 GCA_014065205.1 Tuber brumale | reverse complement strand
ATCTCTACCGGCGCAGGAGTAATCGATGCTGATTACACCGGCGAACTCAAAGTCGTACTTTTCAACCATAAAGATGTGGACTGCCAAATAAGAGCGGGCGATCGCATAGCCCAGTTAGTGGTAGAAAAGGTCAACACCTCCGATATGATGGAAGTTGACGACTTGGAAGAAACGGAACGAGGAACCGCGGGATTCGGAAGTACCGATATAGCGACAAGTTCCTTGATCGTCAAGGAACAGGAACCTAGCATCAGCTACCTACAGGCATCGGCTAAAGACAACGAACATTGGTACGATATTTCTGAAGTACCCGAAAAAGTTCTAATGTCCAATGCTATTATCCTGCAAAAAGGTATGAAGCAATTCAATCCGGAATTCCTAAAAGAGATACAGGCAGCTATCGGAACAGATGCAGCGTGGAGGCAACGGAGAGAAGAGCTCATCAGGTTACGAGACGAAGAAAAGGATTTTCCCAAAGACTGGACCTCAACCGACGATCTACTATATTATAAGCAACGACTATTTGTACCAAATAGTCAGTCGCTATATACTAAGATTGCAGAAGGATATCACGATGCAAAAATTGCAGGACATTTGGGGCAAGAAAAGACTTTGGAAATAATCATAAGAGACTTTTACTGGAAAGGACTTGCAGCATGGGTCAACGACTACGTACGATCCTGCGATGAATGTCCACATAACAAGTCGCCTAGACACGCTAAGTACAGATTATTGCAACTACTGCAAATACCCTATGCAGCATGGGCGTCTATCTCAGTGGACTACATTACACAACTACCAGAGTCGCAAGGATGCACTCAGATAATGGTAGTACTCGATCGGTTCACAAAGATGGCACATTTCAACGGACTACAGACCTCGGCTACGGCCAAGGATGTCGCAAACGCATTCCTGGAAGAAGTATGGAGGCTGCAAGGCCTACCAACAGAAATCGTTTGGGACATGGACTCAAAGTTTGCAGGAGAACTTTGGGAATCCCTTTGCCAGGCGCTGGAAATTAAGCGAAGAATGTCAACGGCATACCACCCTCAGACTGACGGACCAACTGAACGTACCAACCAAGTGCTGGAAGGTTACCTTCAAAGTTTTGTCAATTACGATCAGGATGATTGGTATCAGCTACTACCTTTAGCTGAACATGCCTATAACAACTCTGCAACCAACGCTCACGGGATATCACCTTTCTACGCGAACTACGGATTCTATCCACAGACAGAGTGGATGAAGGAGCGTGAAGCTCAAAATCGAGGAGCGACACTTCATGCGAACTGGATTAAGACGATACATGAACAGGCAAGAGGGTCACTAGAAAAGACGCGACAAGGGATGTCAAAATATTATGACCGCAAAGCTCGACAAGAGCCGGACTTCAAGATCGGGGACCAAGTAATCTTGAATGCAAAAAACATCTGCACGCGACGAAAATCCAAGAAGTTAAGTCCAAAGCTATACGGCCCCTTCCAAATTATAGAAAGACACGGATCCAGGGCATTTAAGCTCAACATATCCGATCGATGGAACATTCATCCCGTATTCCATGTCCCGCTATTGGAACCCTACTGCCAGTCAGTTCATGACAATTGCCAACAACCCCCTAGAGAACCGGAGGATATTGACGGCGATCTACAATGGGAGGTTGAAAAAATCGTAAGAAGCGAGATTCGTTCTTACAGGAAACGAGTACGCGGCCGCTATCAAGAAAAGCGGGAACTCTGGTACTTCGTTAAATGGCAAGGGTGTTCGGAAGATGAGAACACATGGGAACCTGCCACCGGTATGGAAAATGGGGAGGAAGTTGTGGAGAATTTTCATAATGAAAATCCGGACATGCCAGAAAGGGCAGAAGTAAGATAGTGAGGAAAAGGTTTTCCTACCATGGCCAAGTAAACGTGGAAGGTTTTTTACCCTGACCACACTGAGTCTTAAAATGTATTTACAAAGAAATTATAAAATGGTTATAAAGGCATTCGAGGCGAAGCGTGGAAGGAGAGAGCTCAGGTTAGGCATATGGAAATCCGAGACATGTGCACAGACCCACGGTAGGGTAACTGCGCGCAGACCCTCAATTTACGAGAGTGCCAACACCCCCCTGCGGCCCCCTTATGGAGCCCGCACGTCATTAGGGAGATTTCAAGAGTTGCGTCCCATAACTAAAATGTCACAACAAGGAAGCCCACTTCATAACACCATATACGTCGCCGCTGTCTGTCCGACCGCATGCTGTGCGCAGGATATATGAGAGGGGACCTTTGGCGACATCTGGGAAGTGGAACGGAGGAAGTCCATCGGAGGCGCATTGAGATAGTAGGCTTCGAAGTTAGGCTTCCTAACTATGGGCCGAAAGTGACGGGACCTTTTCGGCGAAATATTCCATGACGTTATCTCAGTAGCGGAAGCTATTAGGGGTATACCGAATCCACCCATACCCTTCTGAGATCAGCTGTAGGTTGGTTGGTTCTAGTAATAGGACACCTCTACGGAGGCCGGCGGACCAAGGGGAAGCACGCGCAGACTGGAAGACCTGGATAAGTCGGAGCCTCTTAAGACGTTGACACATTGGGCTCGGACTTGCGATTGGTACTAGGTGGCCCGGCATGAACCTGATCACTTCATGACCGAAGAGACTACTGGGACGATAATCAACAAGACTAAAGTAATATAATAGTCTATGCGCACATCTAAATTAGAGGCCGCTGTTTGGAATAACAAATAGCGCAGTCATCTCAACGGAGGAATACTATTCCGAGTCCGCGAAGGGGTGTGATAAAGTTTCAGGGTCACATGGTGTTCGCATTTATAAGATTCTGGACATTTGCGTATTAAAACCAGGGTGGTACTTTGGAGGTATGGTAGTTAGAAGTAGTCCGCGAACACTCAGACGCGGGATATAAATATCGAAGTGCCTCCCGAACTTTACAGATATCATCAAGCAACGGAGAAGAGATGTTATCAATATAATATTGGTTTACGCTTCAAATCTTTACCTTACCTATTTTATCGAGAAGAGCCTTCCTCGACAGATTCTCCAATCAAAGATTTCGGGCCTACGTCCCTCAGTAATATAATTGAGTTTGGCGTCCGCCTAACATTAGCCCCACATTTGGGACCACGCACGGGATTCCCTATCAAGAATTAAAAACACCGATCAGAATACACCTAGCGATGAAAGGATGACGATCCCAAGGTCATAAAGAATGTGCTGTCAACACATCAGCAGAAAGGCTGAGCGCACCAGGAACTAAGACGTTGGTTGGAAGTCGCGCGAAATACGATGCACTAAGGGGAATGCCTTTTCTGGAACAACACCAAGCTCGTATCCAATGTGGCAAATTAGCTATTGTGTTTCCCAAACAGAATATGCGAATTATTTTCACACCTACTAGTGGCATGATCCGAGCAGTACTGTTTAGCACTATAGATGTGATAGACCAATACCCAGAAGTGTTTCCTGAGGAAATACCAGAAAACCTGCCTCCTCTAAGGAAGATAAATCACAAGATTGACCTCCAGCTAGGAAAGGAGCAGTGCTCTTTACCCACCTACTCAATACCAGAACGATGGGCAACAGAGATGGGTATATGGCTAAGAGAAAAGGAGAAAGCAGGAATCATCAAACGCCAAGCAGTTGCATCGGCAGCACCCATGTTTGTGCCAGTGAAAAAGGACAAGAAACGAATGAGACCATTAGTAGATGTCATAGCGAGAAATGAGATCACAATCAAAGATGTTGAGACTATTCCAAACCAAACAATGATCTTGAATGCCCTAGCTAGGGCAAGATACCACAGTAAAATCAATATTAGCGATGCCTACTTTCAAACCGGAGTGGAACCAGAAGATGTAAGCAAGAATGCTTTCAAAATACTATTTGGATATTTTATCACCAAGGTTATGCTACAGGGAGATATGAATGGGCCAGGAACATTCATGCGCATAATGTCCGATTTATTCGCCAACTACCTGGGATGGTTCATGTCGGTATACATTGATTATATACTCATTCTTTCCAATACAGAGTCTGAACATTTGTAACATATATCGCTGATTTGCGACAATGTTAGGTATCCTACCTATTCTCTGATATCAATATGTATCCTGTGACAGGCAACAGCTCGCGGTTAGTCTCTTGTAATAGGGTAATACTTCTCTTCCTTCCCGTGCCCTTACTTCGCTCTTCCTTTGTACCAAGTCCCTGATTATTATTCTTAGACCGTTGTCTACGTTCCTCCTTTCGAACACTAATAATCAAGTCGTATTGTGGTAGGATTCTCGAAGTAGTAGAATGGATTCTATTCTTGATAGTATAGGTAAGAAAGTATAATAGGTGGGTGCGTGAAGAACTAACTACCAGGATCTACCGGCCTCCTTTTATAGTCCTTCAGTCAACCTGCTTATAAATCAAAACAACTATGAGTCATAATCGTAACTCCAGAAAAACATCATATGATCGCATCATTGGTCATGTGTGTCAACCACCTGACCTCTTAATAGGTCATGTGTGTGAAAGTAAACCAAACTGGGCAGCCCCCTTGGCCTCATGCGCTGCCCCATTGACCACTTAATAGGTCACGTGCGTGAAAGTAAATCAAACTGCGCAGATCCCTTGGTCTTGTGCGCTGCTCCCATGACCTCTTAATAGGTCATGCGCGTGAAAGTAAATCAAACTAAAACCTCATGACGAATATCTTCGTCATGGTAAAACATCTTCTGTCACAAATATCTCCTTCCACTACCTGCCGCAAACATCTCCTCCCACTATCTGTCACGCAACTGTGACAAACAAGTCCCAGTAGGCTCGATTCTATGCAAACAGGAAGAAATCAGAATTCTTCGCCACAAGCGTAGAACTGTTAGGCCACATTATCAATGACGAAGGACTCGCACCAGCACCGGAAAAAATGGCAAAGATCGAAGAATGGACTACACCACAGACTAAGAAACAGTTACAGGAATTTCTCGCAAGGGTCAACTACATCAGCTAGTTTTCACCACACATTGCGACGATTACATCACCACTAACGGAACCTACCAGAGTTGTAGAATTTGTGTAGACCGCGACCTAAGACCAAGACATGGATAATGTTAAGCGAGTTGTTATGTAATACGAGGTTATGAAACTACTGTAATATGCTTGGTTAGTTTCAATATGGTTGATAACCGATGCATCCAACACATGCATGGGAGCCTGGGTAGGACAAGGAGACGCAGCAGAAAACGCGAGACCTGCTTCGCTTCATAGCAGTCAATTCTCTAATGCCCTAATGAATTATGGCACAACCGACAAGGAAGCCCAAGCAATACTGGATGCACTGATGGTATTTCATCATATACTTGCAGGAAGCAAGTTTACTATCGTCACAGAACATCTATCTCTGACATACCTCAAAACAAGCGGAACACCTGGCAAGAAACAAGTGCAATGGAGAGGGTTCATTGGGAAATACGACACTGAAATAGTGTATAGACTAGGAAAATGAAACTCTTTAGAGGATGCATTATCCTGTCTTCATAATGAGAATGATGATTACCCACATACTGGAAACGATCCCACACAAGAAGACGATTCGCGTACGACCTCACTTATTGCATCCTTTCTTTCTTGCAAAGAACCTACTATCGAACCCGAAATGTGTGGCTTTGAAGCCCTCACAGTTGAGCAGATTGGTGCTCATTCAGAATGCGCAAGCGACAGCAGCCTGGAATAAGCACAGCTAGATGCAAACGATTACAGAAATGCTGAACCCCTAAACGATTGGGGAGGCCATCGAAGTTATACCAGTGGAAGGAGTGAGGAGGAACTTGAACATGCATCAATGCCGTGGGCATTCTGCAACATACTCTTCTGCCCTAACCATGAGGAATTGAAACCTAAGACTAAGATGTAAGCCAGCTCCTCCCGCAGCATCCCGCCAGTTATTGAAACTTGACCTAATACCAATAATGATCACAATGATAGAAATACCCACTCACCACGTCCCTGCCTCGATATCCGAGCCCTTAAAAAGCATGTCAAGAAAGCTTTATGCTGTGGCACACTCTCTACCGAATGTCATAACCCGAGTACCCTGTACTTCACCATAACCAACCCCTCTAGAGAGGGCCCCTCGCATACCTGAAAGAGGTTGCAGTAGTGGAACAACACACTCTACCTCACGAGAAACGTGCGCTCCAAAGAGTGTAACTAACATCTGAAGAGGAGCAGAAGGTAAAAGTATTGGCAAGAGAGGTGGTCGAAAGGGATATCATCCAAGGAGTGGATGATATAAAGAACATTTGGAGGGAACAGATGGTTAAAGTATATAAAAACGACCCTATCTACCAGTTAGCAAAAGATTCCCGCCTCACTTCAGGAAGCGGAATGATGCGACATCACTGAATATGTAATGGTCTACTCTACGCTACTACAAGAGGAGGAGCTGATTGCCTGTACATTCCGAAGGGTCATGGAGTGAATGGAGAAACACGCAGAGTACTGATGATAGGGGAGATAAATAATAATGGACACCATAGCGCAGATCGAAAGCTCCGGTACGCAACAGAATACATCTAATCGCCGGAAATGAGGAAGCACTTCTAAGACTATATCCAGCAATGTGACTTATGTCAAATGAAGAAAGAAAGGACTAGATTACCTTCTGTGAACACCCACATACTTCCTTTTCCCTCGGTGAGATTTTCGAGGGACGCTCTCCGTTTCATACGTGCTTTCACTAAACTGCAAGGATATGATTCTGTATTAGTGGTAGTAGATAGAGCGGTTAGTTTCAGCTGGCTGATAACAACATCAGTGAACGTTACTGCGATATCAATGATAGACTTGCTCAGGCACTAGCTCTTTACACCTTATGATGGACCTACATCGATTGTCAGTGATGCTGACTCCCGATTCACCTCCCAGTTTTGGAAACAAACCTTGAAGACAATAGCAGTTGAACACTTTATGGCTACTCTTAGTCATCACAAAACTGAAGGAGAAGAAGAAAGGAAGATCAGTGAACTGAAAACAGGGTTAAGACATGTTGTTAATGCATGCTACACTATTAGGCATACGGAAATCCGAGACATGTGCACAGACCCACGGTAGGGTAACTACGCACAGACCCTCGATTTACCAGAGCCAACACCCCCGGGGGGCCCACTTATGAGCCCCGCACATCATTAGCGAGATTAGGAGAGTTGCATCCCATAACTAAAATATCACATCAATGAAGCCGACTTCATAACACTATTTACGTCACCGCCGTCCGTGCGATCGCGTGAGGTTCGCCGGGTATATGAGAGGGGGCATTTGGCGACATCTGTGAACTGGAATGGGGGAAATCCGTGGGAGGCGCATTGAGATAGTAGGCGTCAAAGTTAGGCTTCCTAAACTATGGGCCTAAGGTGACGGTGATTTTTGGCAAAATACTCTAAGAGGATATCCCCGCAGGGGAAGCTTTGAGGGGTATACTGAATCCACCCATACGCTTCTGAGATTAGCTGTAGGTTGGTTGGTCCTAGTAACAGGACCCCGCTGCATATGCCGGCGGACCAAGGGGAAGCACGCCCGGAATGGAACATCGGATAAGTCGCAGCCCCTTGAGAAGTTGACCTTTCGGGCTCAGACTCGCGATTGGCACTAGGAGGCCCAGCATGAACCTGATCACTTCATGACCGAAGCCACTACTGGAACGATAGTCAACTAGACTAAAGTAATATAATGGTCTATGCGAACACCTAGGTTGCAGGGCGCTGTTTGGTATAACAAATAGTGGAGTTATCTCAACGGAGGAATACTATTCCGTGTTCACAAGAGGGTGTGATAAGTTTCATGGTCAAACAGTGTTCGCACTTATAAGATTCTGGACGTTTGCGTATTAAAAACCAGAAGGACATCGGAGGTATAATAGTTAGTAGTAGTCCGCGAACACTCAGACGCGGGATATAAAGATCGAAGTGCCTACCGAGCTTTGCAGACATCATCAAGCAACGGAGAATAGATCTTATCAATATAATATTCCTTTACACTTTAAATCTTTATCTCATCAATTTTATCGCGACAAGCCTTCCGTGACAGAGTCCCAATCGAAGATTTTTGGCCTACGTCCCGCAGTTATATACTTGAGTTTGGCGTCTGCCTAACAGTATATTGATAGTTCTCCTCTTACCAAGGCTCACTATATGAACTACGAGTTCACGTGAAACTCCACCCTCACTTCAGACTTCAATTACATTTTCGTTGTACCCCACTGTCCCATTTATATTCAAATATTTGAAGAAGTCTTCGCCCGCGAGTTCTTTAAAATCGAAGCGGAGTTTGTCACAGAACTCTCGTGGTTCACAATAACCTTCGCGATCCCAACAAGCGATCAATGTAAGCGCATATACCGTGCTTGGTACGGTCCGGACTTCGCGTGGAGTACTTCCAAGTCAGAAAAGCTTGTTGACTGGAGTACCCAGTACTCCCACCACGAAAAATCAGGCACAGTTCCCCGAGGTCCAGACATCTCCTCTGCCTGGGTCTAAGCAGCTCTTATGTGTACTATAAGTACATTCTAAACCTTGAAAAGCAGGAGATTCAGGGCCTGAGTCTAGAGTCAGACCAACCGAACCCCTTTATACCTACACCTCTAAAGTATTTCTGACATTGGATACCTTATATACGATTCCTTAAACCATTTAAAGGATATCAGAAACTGTGGTACGAAGTACCAGTAATCACTCATCCAGGGGAATTAGAGTCATTGGCCTATTTGGAAAGTATCACAAGGGATGAGATACGGGAAGACCCGAGAAAAGGAATGCGGGAGGGAGAACCTATGGATACCCGACCGGATACAATGGATAAGACTGATGATTCAGCTATCTGAAGCCCCTCCCCATCAACACCTCATGAAGGGACATTCTGGAGAGGAAATCTGTCCTCTCGCTGCTCCTCTAGTATCACAAGCATGCATCGGACATCAAGGGCCTCTAAGCCTAAACTAGGAAGAGATCACGCTGCAAATTTAGCCAGATTGGCTGCCTGTCTTGAGGCAAACTTGGGCTGAACAAGGCAGGATATAGACACCTCGCTTGACAAAGTGAATATCACCGTCAAAAACTTGCAGGGAGACCCCCAGGATAATACCGCAAAGTTAATTAAGGTTCAGCAACAAATCAAGAAAGTACAAGATGTCCATGATAGCGACATTGCACTCCTGATGATGCAGCTGGCAGGTGTGGAATCAGAGGTTAAGGGGATCTAAGAGGATAGGCTACGAGATGTGGCAAAGAAGATTGACGCCCAAGACAGGCATCAACAGGAACATGAAGTGGTAACCACAAGGTAACATGGAATGATCCGGCATGAAAGGCAAGCGGCATTAGGCCGAGATCAGACTCTGGAACAGATGGTTCTCAGTTTAAGAGCCGGATTCGTAGAATTCCACACTCCAAGCGTCACTCGAAACAGAGAGGTCAACTGTATACTAGGACAAATGCGCACAGATCAGACAACCCGTCAAGCGGAGATTCACAGGTCCCAGGTACAGCAACTGTAGCAGAATAAGGAGAGTAAGAATACCCTGAGGCGATTGACGGTCGCTATAAATAAGATAATAGCCACAACGCCAAGTCCCGAAGCTGCAGGACCCACACCGTTACCGGTAGTCTAAGAGACGGATGATGCATGTATTATGCTGCACCTACACATCAGGACAAAGGGAAAGGCTGAGAAGCCGCTGATGCATCACCGGCAGGTGCCCAAGGAAGTGACCCAGGGCATCCTAGTGATGGCGACGAAAATGACAACGAAAGACGAAGAGGTAGAGGAAGTCCTAGCCGGCGCAGGCAAGGACAGACACCAGAACAGTCTAGTACGGCACAAGTGCTTGCCAATGCGATAGCACTAAATATTAAGTGACCATCAGAGCCAAGCCCATTCTTGGAGGATAAACCAGGACAAGATATATATGCGTGGATTTTGGAATGCACAGACTATTTCGAAAGAAACCCGCGGATCTCGGACGACCCCAGGGAACAAGTCATATATGAGCTGCGTTGTACGAGAGGATAAATCGCACTTCCTTATACTATTTGGCACTGGATGCCTGTGGACAGACTTAAAGGTGAAGCCCAGCAACCGGAGCAGGCAACATGGACTCGTTTTGAACGCGATATGATCAAGCGATTTGCTCGGGGAGAAGAAGAAAGACTAGCGCTCCGTGCCATGAGGTTAGTCATGTACGCAGGGAGCATTGAACATTACCTTAGGGTCATGCACAACCACCACATTCGTGCACGCATGACTGGAGAGTCCTGGAGGCAGGAAGCAGAAGACAAACTGCGGAAACAAATTCTCTACAGGCTGTCAGCTTACACTATACCACAGATCAAGAATGGGAAGCGGCACTCAGGCTATGTGGATGGTCGGAAGAAGGACTTCTCGCTAGAGAAAGAATTGCTAGTGATAAACTGTCCCAGCCTAAAGCAGTCTAAGAGGTCAAAGGAGAAGACCGACGGGACTCAAAACCAAAGAGACAAAGGGAAACAAAACCTTATGTCAAGGGAGGTGGAACCCTACTAGGAAAACGGTAAAGGGACAATGAGCTGGAGAAGACCACGAAAAGATTGGGATGTGCAACAAAGACCACGCACACAAACTTTGACCAGGCACATACAGGGATCCCGGAGAGTGTGATAGACACTCGGAGGCGAGACAGAGATTGTACACATTGTGGAAAGAAAAACCAGACCTACCAGATGTGTTGGGGAGAGGCCCAGATATCGGCGGCAATGGTCAGCTCTAGACCACTAAAAAGTGGAATTCTGTGAGCAAGATCGGCTATTGAAAAGCCCAAATTGGCACGCAAAGTCGCAACTATCCAGAACCCGGCAAGAATCAAGAAGATCAGGGAACTGGCAGACGACGCGGAACTGGCCATGGTCAGTTCAGTGGCACCAACGGCGATGGCGTTTGGGTATTCAGTGTCCACATGGAGCTGGAATCAAAATGGGAACACCCTTTGGCTAGGGTATTGTTGTGCGGACGCCAAACTCAAGTATATAACCGAGGGACGTAGGCCAAATCTTTGTTCTGAGAATCTGTCGAGGAAGGCTCTTCTCGATAAAATAAAAGTGAGGTAAAGATTTATAAGGTAAACAATCTTATATTGATAAGATCTCTTCTCCGGTGCTAGATGATGTCTGTAAAGCTCGGGAGGCACTTCGATATTTATATCTCGCATCTGAGTGTTCGCGGACTACTTCTAACTACTATGCCTACGAAGTATCACTCTGGTTTTAATACGCAAATGTCCAGAATCTTATAAGTGCGAACACCGTCTGACCCTAAAGCTTATCACACCCTTTGGCAGACTCGGAATAGTATTCCTCCGTTGAGATGACTGCGCTATTTGTTATACCAAACAGCCGCCTCCAACTTAGATGTCCGCATAGACTTTTATATGACTTTAGCCTTGTTGACTATTTTCCAGTCGTCTCTTCGGTCATAAAGTGATCAGGTTCATGCCGGGCCACCTTGTGCCAATCGCAAGTCCGAGGCCAACGTGTCAGCGTGTTAAGGGTCTCCGACTTATCTTGGTCTTCTATTCTGAGCATGCTTCCTGTTGGTCTGCCGGCCTCCGTACCGGGGTCCTATTACTAGGACCAACCATCCTACAACTGATCTCTGAAGTGTATGGGTGGATTCGGTATACCCCTAATAGCTTTCACTACTGGGGTATCCGCCTAGAGTATATCACCGAAAACGTCCCGTCACCTTCGGCCCATAGTTTAGGACGCCCAACTTTGAAGGCTACTATCTGAATGCGCCTCCCACGGGTTCCGTCCGTTCCACTTCCCAGATGTTGCCAATGGTCCCCTCCCATATGTCCTGCCAACAGCATGCGGTCGGGCGGACAGTTGCAACGTATGTGGTGTTATGAAGTGGGCTTCATTGACGTGACATTTTAGTTATGGGACTCAACTCTCGAAATCTCGCTAATGCCGTGCAGGTCCCATAAGCGGGCCAGAGGGGGTTGTTGGCCCTCTGGTAAATTGAGGGTCTGTGTGCAGTTACCCTACCGTGGGTCTGTGCACATGTCTCGGATTTCCATATGCCTAACATGAGCTCCCTCCTTCCTGGCTTCGCCTCGAATGCCTTTATAACCATTTTTTAATTTCTTTCTAAATACATTTTAAGACTGTGTGTTGTCAGGGCAAAAGACCTTCCGCGTTTACTTGGCCACGGCAGGAAAACCTTTTACACACTATCTTACTTCTGCCCTTCCTTGCATGTCTGGATTTTCATTATGAAAGTTTTCCACAACTTCCTCCGCATTTTCCATACTGGTGGCAGGCTCCGATGTGTTCTCATCTTCCGAACACCCTTGCCATTTACCGAAGTACCACAGTTCCCGCTTCTCTTGATAGCGGCCGCGTACTCGTTTCCTGTAAGAACGGATCTCCGCTCTCACGATTTTTTCAACCTCCCATTGCAGATCGCCGTCAATGTCCGCCGCTTCTCTAGGGGGTTGTTGGCGATTGTCATGAACTGACTGGCAGTAGGGTTCCAATATTGCGATATGCAATCCAGGATGAAGGTTCCATCGATCTGATATGTTGTGCTTAGACGCTCTGGATCCCTGTTTTTCCATAATGTGGAAGGGGCCGTATAGCTTTGGACTTAGCTTCTTGGATTTTCGTGCGGTGCGGATGTTGTTTGCGTTCAACATTACTTGGTCGCCGATCTTGGAGTCTGGCTGTTGTCGCGCTTGTCGGTCATAATATTGCGACATCCCTTCTCGTGTCTTTTCTGGCGACCCTCTCGCTTGTTCATGTATCGTCTTAATCCAGTTTGAGTAAAGTGTAGCTCCTGGATTTTGACCTTCACGCTCCTTCACCCACTCTGTCTGTGGATGGAATCCGTAGTTCGCATAGAATGGTGACATCCCATGAGCCCTGGTTAAGGAGTTGTTATAGGCATATTCAGTTAGCGGTAGCATCTGATACCAATCATCCTCATCGTAATTGACAAAACTTCGCAGGTAACCTTCCAGCACTTGGTTGGTACGTGCATTTTCTCCGTCAGTCTGAGGGTGGTATGCAGTTGACATTCTTCGCTTAATTTCCAGCGCCTTGCAAAGAGATTCCCAAAATTCTCCTGTAAACTTAGAGTCCATGTCCGCGACGATTTCGGTTAGTAGGCCGTGCAGCCTCCATACTTCTTTCAGGAATGCGTTTGGGACATCCTTGGCCGTAGGCGAGGTCTGAAGTCCGATGAAATGTGCCATCTTTTTGAACCGATCGCCTACTACCATTATCTGAGTAAACCCTTGTGACTCTGGTAGTTGCGTGATGAAGTCCACCGAGATAGATGCCCATGCCGCGTAGGGTATTTGCAATGGTTTCAGTAATCCGTACTTGGCATGTCTAGGCGATTTGTTATGTTGGCATTCAGCACAGGATCATACGTAGTCATTGACCCATGCCGCAGGTCCTTTCCAGTCGAAGTCTCTCATGATTATTGCTAAAGTTTTTTCTTGTCCAAAATGTCCTGCCACTTTTGCATCGTGACATCCTTCTTCAATCTTGGTATATAGCGCCTGCCTGTTTGGTACAAATAGTCGTTGCTTATAATACAATAGATCGTCGGTTAAGGTCCAATCTTTGGGAAAATCCTTTCCTTCATCTCGTAACCTAATGAGCTCTTCCCTCCGTTGCCTCCAAACTGCATCTGTCCCAATAGCTGCCTGTATCTCGCTTAGGAATTCAGGATTGAGCTGATTCATACCTTTTTGCAGGATAATAGTATTTGACATCAGAACCATTGCGGGTATTTCTGAAATATCGTACCAAGGTTCGTTGTCTTTCGCCGATGCCTGTAGGTAGCTGATGCTGGGTTCCTGTTCCTTGATGAGCAAGGATCTTGTCGCAATATCGGTGCTTCCGAATACCGTGGTTCCTCGCTCCGTTTCTTCCAAGTCGTCGACTTCCATCATGTCCGAGGTGTTGACCTTTTCTACCACTAGTTGGGCTATACGATCGCCTATTCTTATTTAGCAATCCACATTTTTATGGTTGAAAAGTACGACTTTGAGTTCGCCTGTGTAATCCGCATCGATTACTCCCGCACTGGTAGAGATTCCACTTCGGACCGCTAATCCACTTCTTGGGGCAACTTTTCCGCACGTTCCTTCGCCTAGCCCCCCAGCTATACCCGTCCTTATCAACTCTTGTCCACATTTCGCGACAATGTCATCTTCTATGGCATACAGGTCATGCCCTGCCGCCCTTCGTGAGCCCTTTGTTGGCAAGCATGCCTTTTTGCTCAATCTCATGACCCTAATTACGGGTTCCCTTCCACCTCTTCCAGGTTCAATATCCAAATCCTTATCTCCATCCCAGTCCTCTCCTTCAACGCCTACCCTCGCTACTAGCGATACCAGGAAATTTTCTTCTTTAAAACTTTCTGTTCGCGATGCGTAGCTCGCCCCTCAGGACGGTACTCTTGCCTTCTGCTTAATGCATCAGGCTTTCCGTCCTTTGTGCCTGGTCGCTATACAATGTGAAAATTGGATTCTACCAACTTCTGAGCCCATCGAATGTGGCGGCCACTCCGGACCTCTGAGGTGAGGAAGTATTGTAGGTTCTGATGGTCGGTAAAGACTGTGATGGGTTTCTCCGTTCTGATCAAATAGTGTCTGCATTCTTTAAAGGCTTCCAGGATTGCGAGAAGTTCTTTAACGTGGATCTCATAACTGCGCTGCGCCGAGTTTAATTTTGTGGAATGGAACGCGACTGGATGTAATCTTGTCTCAAAGTACTGAGAAAGGGCGTAGCCGCGTGCAAAATCGCGGGCGTCTGTTTCTACCACTGTTTCTCTTTCTTGCAAAACGTGGTGGAGTATGGGGGCTGTGGTGAATCGGTACTTTAGCTCTTCGAAAGCAGTCTCCTGTTCAATTCCCCATTTAAAATTCTCCGGATTTCCTAGTAATGTCGCCGTTACCGGCTTGCCAATAGCCGACAAGTTTTTAATAAATCGTCGGTAGAAGTTAGCAAACCCCATAAAGACTTGTGCTTCTCTAAGCGACTTAGGTGCCTTCTAGACCATTATGGATTCCACCTTTCAGGTGCTCATAGACACCCCATCGACCGCCACCAGATAGCCGTGGAATTCCACCTCCGTGGCATGGAAAGTCACTTTCTTTAGCGATATCGCTAATTGAAAATCCGACAGGCTTGGTAAAACTTTCTTGACAGTTTCGATGTGTTCCTTTTCATCCTTTGAGTAGATGAGAATATCATCAAGGTAACACACAACTCTGACGTCCAAGTATTCCTGTAGAACTTGGTTCATCATATCTTGAAAGGTTGCCGGAGGGTTAACCAATCCAAAAGGCATAACCTTATATTTGTAGTGTCGGTATCTTGTACGCAATGCGGTCTTCCACTCGTCCCCTTCTTTCATCCTAATCAGGGGGTAGCCGTCCTTAAGGTCTAACTTAGTGAAGATCTTTGCGCCGGCTACTCTATCTCGGAATTCAGACATTAGTGGCAGGGAATCTTTGTTGAGGATAGTAATCTTATTCAGATTTTGATAATCCATAACTAGGCGTAATCTACCATCTGGTTTAGGTACGAATAATATAGTTGCGCCTGCTGGTGATTGGCACCGGGTGATTTTTCCTTGTTTGATAATTATTTCCAAGTATTCTCATAAAGCCTTAAGCTGTTTTTCGGCGGGTGGATATATTGGCCCCCATGGGGGAGTTGATCCTGCAATCAGTTTAATTTCGTGATCGAATGTTCGTCTTGGAGCTAGTTTTTCGGCCGTCTGTGCTTCAAACAAATGCTTGTAATTCCAGTATTCTTTCGGTAATGCTTCCAGTTCAACCGTATTTTCAATGGCTCCCCTTCTTCCGATGCGGCAGGCATTAGGGTCCCGAGCGACGGATTCGTCATATTCAAACATATCCGCTATATCTTCATCTTCTTCCACTCTGTTTTCGCATCGTTTTGCAGAGAAGGTCAAATTTTCTGCATCTTCTATGTGAGACACTGGGTGTTCACAATGCCGCCAACCAAAAGGGATTATCACTCCATAGTGACCTGCTTTAGCCACTTCACACAACACTCCTGAAATGTGTCGATTTTTTCTTATTTCCAATTTTATAGGGGCTGTTTAACACTTTCCTCCAAAAGAGGCTGACGATCCCTGAAAGCCTAGGATATCAGCTGCATTGTCGCGTACTATAGAGGGAATCCGAAGGTCTTCGACTAGGTCCTTGTTGATAAGGAACAAGTTGGATCCCGAGTCTAATAAGACTTTGACTTTGTATCGCTTATCGTGTATATGGAGGTAAGCGATACTCTCGGGACAGTAGTATCGTTTTGGTTTTGGAGCGCCTAGCTCTACCCGCTTGGCGCGGATGAGACTTGGTGGCTTTTTTCTTTGCGGCATCATTGGTGGGGGTGTGGGTAACAAAATGTTTGTTACTACGCCCGCGTAGCTTCGACCATTGAGATCTCTTCAGACAAACTAGTAATTCTTGAGCTCTAACAAACTAGGGCTACATACTTAAGTGGCGTTTCACCGATACGCGTATTGCGCGCGACCAGTTTTCAGGCTGGATGCCTTCTCCCGACACGCTAGACCTAGGCTCATAGCAGATTTCCGGGCGGTTATTAGGCATTTTACTACCCTGGTATAGGGTTCCCGCTTTCACCAAGTCCTTTCCCTGAGGATTTCGGTTATCCGTCCAGCTCTCTCAGAGGGGCCTTGCGCACCAAAGCGGTACATCCCTATCCCACACTCTGGCCAGCAGGCAAGATAGTACATGCGTATAATACGACTCAGACTCGTGTGGTAGGTGGAACGGCCCACGTCGCTTCTCCTCCTGTCGTGTATTGTTATCAGGTAGATCTTGCATTGCTATATCCCAACTTCTTAGGTAAAGTAACTTGCTTGCACACAGGTAGCAGGCAACCACCAGGTGACTCGCGGAACTTCGTACTGTTGGTTCCCGGGCCATGTGGGCATGTTAACTACCCTCTCTTTCGATCAAGACTCTCCATATATTGATTATTGTGTTCGAGCTCATAAGTCCCTCATGGGGTCCCTTCACTTAGAGCCTACTTGCGTTGATCCTGGAAGGAGAGACTTGCTTCGCGCCGCTTTGATCCTTTTGAGTTTCGACTCCCGTAGTTGCACACGGACTACCCAATCCCCATCGTGGCCGGTACCCAATACACCCCAGCCGAAGGGGGTTCGCATTTCGATTCCAGCTTCATCAGGACACTGAATACCCAATCGCCGCCGCCGTTGGTGCCAATGAACTGACCTAGGTCAGTTCCTCGTCGTCTGCCAGTTCCCAGATCTTATTCACCCGGGCTGAGTTCTGGACCGTAGCGACTTCGCGAGCTAATTTAGGCTTCACCATAGCCGATCTTGCTCGTCGAATTCCCATTTTTATCGGTCTTGAGCTGACCGTTGCCGCCGATATATGGGCGTCTCCCCAACACGCCTGATAGGCGGGGTTTTTCTTTCCACAACATATGCAATCTCCTTCTTTCCTCCGTGTGTCTATCACACTTTGCGGGATACCGGTATGGGCCTGGGCGAAGTTTGTGTGGGTGGTTTTTGTCGTACCTCCCAACCTCTTCCTGGGCTTCTCCAGTTCATCGTCCCTTTTCCGTTTTTGTGGTAGGGCTCAACCTCCCTTGACATATGGTTTAGTATCCCTTTGTTGCTTTGATTTAGAGTCCCGTCCGTCTTCTCTTTTGATTTCTGGGACTGTTTTAGACTTGGATGGTTGGTTGCGCCCAATTTTCTTTCTGGCTGGCAGTCCTTCTTCGGACCCTCCACATAGCCTTATCGCCTCTTCCCATTCTTCATCAGTCATATATTGAAGGGCTGACAACCTGCGGACAATTTGTTCAGGAAGTTTGTCTTCGACTACCTCTCCCCAGGATTCTACAGTCATGCGTGCACGAATATCATGGTTGTGCATGACTGTTCGATAGCGTTCAATACTGCCATCGTACGTGACTAGTTGCATTGTGCAAAGGGCTAGTCATTCGGCTTCTACTGGGGCGAATCGCTTGATTATATCATGTTCAAAGCGTGTCCATGTTGCCAGCTCTGGTTGCTGGGTTTCACCATTAAGTCCATCCATGGCCTTCCGATCCCATACGGTATAGGGAAGAACTATTGCTCCTCGTTTGTACGACTGAGCGCGTATATGATCCGTTCTCTTCCATCGTCCCAGATCCACAGGTTTCTCATGAAATTATCGTTGCATTGCAAAATCCAAACATATATATCTGGTGCAGGTTTGTCTTCAAAGAATGGGGGTGGCTCTGATGGTCGCTTAATATTCAGCGCCATGGCGTTGGCAAGTGTTTCTGCCATACCAGACTGTTCTGGTGTTTGTCCTTGCCTGCCTCGGCCAGGACCTCCTCTCCTCCTACCTCTCTCATCATCATAATCGTTATCGTCACTAGGATCCCCTGCGTTGCCTCCTTGGGCACCTGAGGGCGATGCAACAGCGGCCTCTCTGCCTATTCTATTTTCCCTACGTGTAGGTGGAGCGTAATACTTCTCGTCGTCCGTTTCTTGGACTGCGGGTAAAGGAGCAGGTCTAGCAGCTTCAGGACTTGGTGCGGCAGCCCACATTTTGTTTATCGACTCTGTTAATACCTTCAGGGTATTGTTTGTCTCGTTATTTTGCTGTTGCTGCTGGTCCTGAGATCGGCGGATTTCCCCCTGTTGGGTAGTCTGATCTAACCGCATCTGTCCCAAGGTATGGTTGACCTCTCTCTCACTAGTGCCACTTTGCGCTCGGAATTCTACAAATTCCGCTCTCAAACTGCGGACTATCGGTTCCAGAGTCTGGTCTCGGGCTAATGCTGCTTGGCTTTCGTGTCCGATCGTTCCATGTAATCTCGTGGTTACCTCTTCATGTTCCTGTTGACGCCTTTCTTGGGCGTCTATCTTCTTTGCCACTTCCCGGATCATTTCCTCTTGAATCCCTTTGACCTCCGCTTCTACTACTGCCAGCTGCATCAACAAAAGCCCGATTTCGTTGTCATGGACATCTTGGCCTTCTGCGATATGTTGCTAAACCTTAATTAACGTCAAGGTATTGTCCTGGGTTGCCCCCTTCAAATGTTTGAAGGCGATGTTGGCTTGGTCGAGCGAGGCGTCGATATCCTACCTTATTCGACCCAAGGTTATCCCTTGATGGGCAGCCAATCTGGCTAAGTTTGCAGCGTGGTCTCCTCCTGGTTTAGGAGTAGAGGCCCTTGATATCCTATGCGTGCTTGCGACACTAGCGAATCGGTGAGAGGGTAAATTTCACCTGCGGAACACAGGTTCTTGAGGTGTTGAAGGGCAGGGACTATGAATGGAGGAATCATCCGCCTTATCCGTGGTGTCGGGTGAGGTATCCATAGGTTCACCCGCCGTTATTCTTTTCCTCGGGTCCTGAGGTATTTCCGTCATGGTGAGACTTTCCAGATAGGCTAACTGCTCTAGTAGCCCTGGATGAGTGATTACTGGTACTTTGTACCAGAGTTCTTGATATCCTTTAAAAGGTTTAAGGAATCGTATATAAGGTATTCAATGTTTGAGATACTCTAGAGGTGTAGTTATAAAAGGGTTAGGTTGGTCCCACTCTGGACTCAAAACCTGAATTTGCGTTTTTTCAAGGTTTAGGATGTATTTATAGTACATATGAAAGTGTATTAGACCCAGGCGGGGGGATGTCTGGCCCCTTGATGACTGTGCCTGGGGTTTCCTTTTCCTTCTCTTGCGTCTTTAAAGAGCACGGGGTGCTCTAGTCGACGAAGTTTTCCGACTCGGTTGAATTCCACTCAAAATCCGAACCATGCCAGGTAAGATATATGCTCTGGGATTGATCCCTCGTTGGGATCCCGAAAGGTACGATGAACCATGAGAGTTCTTGCGTATATTCTTCTTCGATTTCGAACAGTTTGGTTTCAAATATTTCTCCGAAGGAATGAATATCGATAGGACAGTGAAGTGCTTCGAAAATGTAATCGAAGTATGAGGTGAGGGTGGAGTTTGAAGTGAACTCGGAGTTCATGTAGTGAGCCTTGATAACAGGAGAACTATCAATATACTGTTAGGCAGACGCCAAACCCAAGTATATAACCGAGGTAGGTAGGCCAAATCTTTGTTGAGAGAATCTGTGGAGGAAGGGACATCTCGACAAAATAAAAGTAAGGTAACGATTTATAAGGTAAACAATTTTATATTGATAAGATCTCTTCTCCGGTGCTTGATGATGTCTGTATAGCTCGTGAGGCACTGCGATATTTATATCCCGCGTCTGTGTGTTCGCGGACTACTTCTAACTACAATGCTTCCGAAGTATCACCCTGGTTTTAATACACAAGCGTCCAGAATCTTATAAGTGCGAAAACCGTCTGACCCTGAAACTCATCACACCCTTTGCCAGACTGGGAATAGTATTCCTCCGTTGTGATGACTGCGCTATTTGTTATACCAAACAGCCGCCTCCAACTTAGATGTCCGCATAAACTTTTTTATGACTTTTGTCTTTTCGACTATTGTCCAGTCGTCTCTTCGGTCATAAAGTGATCAGGTTCATGCCGGGCCACCTAGTGCCAATCGCAAGTCCGTGCCCGACGTGTCAGCGTCTTAAGGGTCTCCGACTTATCTTGGTCTTGTATTCTGAGCATGCTTCCCCTTGGTCTGCCGGCCTCCTTAGAGGGGTCCTATTACTAGCACCAACCAATCTACAGCTGATCTCAGAAGGGTATCAGTACATTCGGTATACCCCTAATAGCTGTCACTACTGGAATATCCTCCTAGAGTATTTCTCCGAAAACCTCCCGTCACCTTGGGCCCATAGTTTAGGACGCCCAATCTTGAAGCCTACTATCTCAATGCGCCTGCTACGGACGTCCTCCGTTCCACTTCCCTGATGTCACCAAAGGTCCCCTCTCGCATGTCCTGCGAACCGCATGCGGTCGGACGGACGGCAGCGATGTATAAGGTGTTATCAAGTGGGCCTCATTGATATGACATTTTAGTTATGGGACGCAACTCTCGAAATCTCGCTAATGACGTGCCGGCCCCATACGGGGGCCGTAGTAGGATGTTGGCACTCCGCTAAATTGAGGGTCTGTGTCCAGTTACCCTACTGTAGGTCTGTGCACTTGTCTGGGATTTCCATATGCCTAACAGGTGTATTAGGTACCGACCATGACAGGGATCGCGTGGTCTGTGTACCACAACAGGCGTCGTAACCCAAAATGATTACCGCGGTGCAAAGTGCGTCTCTCCTTTCAGGATCAATGCGAGCAGGCTCCCCGTGATGGGACCCGATGAGGGACTTAAGAGCTCGAAAAGAAGAATCAATATATGGAGAGTCTCTATCGAAAGAGAGGATAGTTAACATGCCTACATGGCCAGGCTGCCAACAGTACGAAGTTCCTCAAGTCACCTGGTGGCTGCCTGCTACCCGTGTGCAAGCAAGTTACTATGCCGAAGATGGTAGGCCATAGCAATACACCATCTACCGGATAACAACACGCGATAGGAGGACAACCAATGCAGGCCATTCCACCTACCACACAAGTTTGAGACGTATTATACATATGTACTATCTTGCCTTCTAGCTAGAGTGTGGCGTAGGGATTTACGGCTTTGGTGCCCAAGGCCCCTCGTAGGGAGCTGGATGGATAACCAAAATCCTAACGGAAAGGACTCCGTGAAAGCGGGAATCCCACACCAGGGAAGTAAAATGGCTAATAACGGCTGGAAAACCTACTATGAGCCCAGGTCTGGCATGTAGGAAGAAGGCATCTAGCCTGAAAACTGGTCGTGCGCAATTGCCTATCGGTCAAACGCCGCTTAAGTATGTAGACCCAAATTGTCAGAGCTGAAAGAGTTACTAGTTTGTCTGAGGAGACCTCAATGGTCGTAACTACGTGGGCGTAGTAACAAACATCTTTTTACATACGCCCGACACCAACAATGCCTAAACGAAAAAACCAAGAAAAGCTTATTTGCGGTAAGCGCGTGGAGTTAGAACATCCAAAACCAAAACAATACAACTGTGTGGAGGAGATTGCTTACCTCCACATACACGATAAGCGATACAAAGTTAAAGTCTTGTTAGACTCGGGATCCAACGTATTCCTTATAAATAAGGACCTAGTTGAACACCTTCGCGTTCCTACCATGGAACGGCAAAATCCAGTTGATATCTTAGGCCGTGAAGAATCGTCAGCCGCCTCAGGAAGGAAGTGTTACACTCTCCCAATTAAATTGGAAATCGGAAAAAAGTGCCACATCTCTGAAGTGTTGTATGAAGTGGCTAAGGACAGTCACTAAGCAATAATAATTCCATTTGGTTGGTGGCATCGTGAACACCCAGTGTCTCACATAGAAGATGCAGAAAAGTGTACCATTTCTGCTAAAAGTTGTGAAAACTGTGTGGAAGAAGTTGAAGGAATAGCGGATATCTTTAAATATGATGAATCCGGGGCCTGGGATCCAAATGCTTGCGGCATCGGAAGAATCGGAGCCACAGAAAATACTGTAGAGCGCGAATCATTAACCAAAGAATACTGGCATTACAAAGACTTGTTTGAAGCCCCGAAGGCAGAAAGGTTAGCGCCGAGATAGACATTCGATCATGAACTTAAATTGATCCTAGGATCAACTCCCCCGTGGGGGCCGATATATCCACTATCCAAGAAATACCTGAAGGCTTTACGACAATACTTGGAAACCATGATCGAGCAAGCAAAGATCACACTGAGCCAATCGCCAGCCGGAGCACCCATATTATTCGTCCCCAAGCCAGATAGCAGACTACGCCTAGTTGTGGATTACAGAAATCCAAACTAGATTACTATCCGCAACAATCATCCAATTCCTCTTATGTCCGAACTCTCAGATAGGGTAGCGGGCGCAAATATCTTCACCATATTAGACCTTACAGACAGTTCTCACTTGATTATGGTAAAGGAGGGAGATGAATGGAAAACGGCATTCCGTACAAGATATGGACATTACGAATATAAGGTTCCGCCTTTTGGATGGGTCAACACTGCGGCAACTTTCCAAGATATGATTAACTAAGTACTGAATGAATCCCTAGATGTTGCAGTCATGTGTTATCTTGACGATATTCTCATCGACTCAAAGGATGAAAAAGAATACCTCGTAGCTATCAAAAGGGTTTTACAAAGTCTGTCAGACTTTCAGTTAGCGGTATCGCTAAAGAGGTCAACCTTCCATGTGACGGAGGTAGAATTCCTCTGCTATATGGTAGCCGTCAATGGAGTGCCTATAAGTACTCGAAAGGTGGAGTCCATAATGGTTTGGAAAGCACCTAAGTCGGTTAGAGAGGTACAAGTCTTTATTATATTTACTATGTTCTACTGACGATTTATCAAAAGCTTCTCGGCTATTTGCAAACCTATAACCGAGACATTACAATGGAATCCAAAGCATTTCAAATGGGAACTGGAACAGGATATGGCTTTCGAAGACCTGAAACACCAATTCACCACTGCTCGCATACTTCACCACCGTTTCCCAGAAAGGGAAACGGTCATAGGAACCGACGCTAGCGATTTCACTCTTGGTTGCGTCCTTTCTCCATACTTTGACAAAGGGTTACATGCAGTAGCTTTCCATTCCAGAAAGTTAAACTCGGTGGAGCTCAATTATGAGATCCATGACAAAGAACCCCTCACAATCCTTCAAGCATTCACGCAAAAGGAAACACTACTTGATTGCGACAGAAAAACACTTTACAGTCTTTACCGACCATCAGAACCGACAATACTTCCTCACCTTGAAGGTCTGGAGTGGCCGTCAAATTGGGTAGGCTCAGAAGTTGGTATAATACCATTTCTGCATTGTATACTGACCAGGCATGAAGGGCGGAAGGCCTGATGCATTAAGCAGACTACTAGAGTACCGTCCTGAGGAGGAAGCTAGGCATCACGAACAGAAAAGTTTGCAGGAAGAAGGTTTTTGGGTATCGCTATTAGCAAGGGTAGGGGCTGAAGGAGAAGACTGGGATGGAGATAAGGAGCTGGATTTGGAACCTCGAAGAGGTGGAAAGTAACCCGTAATTAGGGTCAAGAGATTGAGCAAAGAGGCATACTTGCCAACGAAAGGCTCAAGAATGGTGGCAGGACATGACCTGTATGCCATAGAGGATGACATTGTCCTGAAGTATGGACAAGCATTGATAAGGATGGGTATAGCCATGGTGCGACCCGAAGGAACTTACGGAAGGGCTGCTCCAAGAAGTGGATTAGCAGTCCGAAGTGGAAACTCCACCGGCGCAGGAGTAATCGATGCTGATTACACATGCGAACTCAAAGTCATACTTTTTAACCATAACGATGTGGACTGCCAAATAAGAACGGGCGATCGCGTAGCTCAACTAGTGGCAGAAAAAGTCAACACTTCAGACCTGATGGAAGTAGATGACTGGGAAAACAAGAGACAAGGAACAGGAGGATTCAGAAGAACCGATATACCGGCAAGGTCCTTGATCGTTAAAGAACAGGAACCTAGCATCAGCTATCAACAGGCATCAGCTAAAGACAAGGAACATGGTATGATATTTCACAAGTACCCGAAAAGGTTCTGATGTCAAACGCTATTATCTTGGAAAAGTCTATGAAGCAATTCAATCCTGAATTGCTAAGCGAGATACAGGCAACTATCGAAACAGACGCAGCTTGGAGGCAATGGAGGGAAGAACTCATTAGGTTGCGAGATGAAGGAAAGCATTTTCCCAAAGACTGGACCTTAACCAACGATCTACTATATTATAAGCAAAGACTATTTGTACCAGATAGTCAGGCACTATATACCAAGATCGCAGAACCATGTCACGATGCCAAGGTTGCAGGACATTTTGGACAAGAAAAAACTTTGCAATAATTATGAGAGACTTCCATGGGAAAGAACTTGCGGTATGGGTCAACAACTACGTACGATCCTGCAATGAATGCCAGTATAATAAATCGCCTAGACACGCTAGGTACTGATTATTGCAACCACTGCAAATCCCCTACACAGCATGGGTGTCCATCTCAGTGGACTTCATTACCCAGCTACCAGAGTCGCAAGGAGAGACTCCGATAATAGTAGTAGTCGATCGATTGACAAAGATGGCCCATTTGATCTGACTGAGGATGTTGGCAATGGTCCAAGATGTCCCAAACGCATTCCTGAAAGAAGTATGGAGGCTGCGCGACCGAGCAACCGAAATCCTCGCGGAGATGGACTCAAGGTTCGCAGGCGAGTTGTGGGAATCAGTTTGCGAAGTAGGGGAAATTACGCGCAGAATGTCGATGCCCTACCGTCTTCAAACTGACCGGCAAACTGAACAAACCAATGAAGTGCTGGAAGGTTACCTGCGAGGCTTTGTCAACTATGAGCTGGATGATTGGTATCAGCTACTACCGCTAGCACAATATGCTTATAACAACTCCGTAACCAACGCGCATGGGATGTTACCGCTTTACGCGAACTACAGTTTCCATCCACAGACAGATTGGATGAATGAGTGGGAAGCTCAAAATCCAGGACCAACACTCGACGCGAACTGGATTAAGACAATACATGAAAACGCAAGAGGGTCACTAGAAAAGACATAGTAAGGAATGTCAAAATATTAGGACCGGCAAGCTCAACAACAGTCGGACTTCAAGATCTGGTACAAAGCAATATTAAATGCTAAGAACATTCGTAATCGAGGGAAATCAAAGAAGCTAAGTCGAAAGCTATATTGTCCTTTTCAAATCATGGAAAAACGAAGAGCGCGAGCTTACAAGCTCTACATATCTGATTGATGTAACATTCAGCCTGTATTCCGTGTCGCATTATTGGAACCCTACCGCTAGTCAGTTCATGACAATGGTCAGCAACCCCCTAGAAAGCCAGAGGATATTGACGGCGACCTGCAATGGGAGGTTGAAAAATAGTAAGAAGCGAGATACATTCTTACAGGAAACGAGTACGTGGCCGCTATCAAGAGAAGCGGGAACTGTGGTATATAGTTAAATGGCAACGGGGTTCATAAGATGAGAACACAAGGGAGCCTGCTACTGGTATAGAAAACTCGTAGGAAGTTGTGGAGAATTTTCATAATCAGAATCCGGACATGCCAGGAAGGGCGGAAATAAGACAGTGAGGAAAAGGTGCTCCTACTGTGGCCCATTAAACGCGAGAGCTTTTTCACCCTGACCACAGTGAGTCTTAAGATGTATTTAGAAGGAAATCATAAAAAGTTATAAAGGCATTCGAGGTGAAGCCGGGTAGGAGGTAGCTCATGTTAGGCATATGGAAATCCGAGACTTGTGCAAAGAGCCACTGTAGGGTAACTGCGCACAGACCCTCGATTTACCCAAGTCAACATTCCCGTCCAGCCCGCTCATGGGGCCCGCACGTGATCAGGGAGATTTCGCGAGTTGCATCACATAACTAAAATGTCACAGCAATAAAGACGACTTCATTATACCATATACGTCGCCGCTGTCCGTCTGACCGCATGCTGTTCGCAGGATATGTGAGAGGGGACCATTGGTGACATCTGCAAAGTGGGACGGGGGAGATCCATAGGAGGCGCATTGAGATAGTAGGCTACAAGGTTAGACTTCCTAAACTACGGGCCGCAGGTGAAGGGACAATTTTGGTGAAATACGCTAAGAGGATATCCCTGTAGTGGAAGCTATGAGGGGTATACCGAATCCACGCATAGCTTTCTGAAATGGGCTGTAGGTTGGTTGGTCCTAGTAATAGGACCCCTCTACAGAGGTCAGCAGACCAAGGGAAAGCACAATCACAATGGAAGACCTAGATCAGTCGGAGTGCCATAAGACATTGACACGTCGGGCACAGACTCGCGATTGGCACTAGGCAGCCCCTCATGAACCTGATCACCTCATGACTGCGGAGACTACTGGAACGATAGTCAATAAGACTATAGTAATATAATGGTCTATATGAACATCTAAGTTGGAGGCTGCTGCTTGGTATAAGAAATAGCACAGTTATCTCAACGGCGGAATACTATTCCGTGTCTGCAAGAGGGTGTGATAAGTTTCCGGGTCAAACAGGGTTCGCACTTATGAGATTCTGGACACTTGCATATTGAAACCCAGAAGGACTTCAGAGGCATAATGGTTAGCAGTAGTCCGCGAACACTCAGATGCGGGATATAAATGTCGAAGGGCCTCCCGAGCTTTACGGACATCATCAACCAACAGAGAAGAGATCTTATGAATATAAGGTTGTTTCACGCTTTAAATCTTTATCTTATCAATTTTATCAAGACCAGCCGTCTTCGACAAATTCTCCAATCCAGGATTTTTGGCTTACGTCCCTCAGTTATATACTTGAGTGTGGCATCCGCCTAACACACACCCACTGGCTTACCTCTCTCCCTGAAGTGACAGCTTACTCCAATGCAGGACAATCAGATACTATAGGAATGTCTCCATACAAAGCCGTATATTGGACGAGAGTACCAATTGCTGGATACCTATAAAGTCAACCCTATAACTGTGCCTACTTCCGATGACTACTACAACCGACACTAGGAGATCAAAAATGCGGCATACCAAGTGTTATGGTTGGCTAGGGCAAGATCAAACACAGTGGCAACGAAGAGGAGGAACTCACACAAACCAGTGGAGATTGGGGAACGGATTATGGTTTTTGGGGACCAGTTTGTGATGGAATCTGCTAGATCTCGCAAATTGCAGCCAGGCTGCCACGGCCCTTTTACAGTACTCGAATTGGATGAATACACGGAGGACTATATGGTTAGCATGGATCCAAGAATGTAGCCAAGAAGGAAAGGAGTCACCTACTGTTCGCTAGTCAAACCTTACTACCCTAATGACTATTTCCGATTTCCAGCACCAGTATTTATGAAGCCGGCTCCCATTAACAGTAATGAAGAACAGGAATGGGAAGTTCAATCTGTCATCAATTACCGCGAACGATATGGAAAGGGACAGTTCTTGGTTAGTTGGAAAGGATACCCAGCGAGTGAGAATAGTTGGGAACCAATGGAAGGATTAGAACATGGGATGGATTTGGTTCAAGCATGGTGGACAGATAACCTGCCAGGAGACGGGTTTCCCTCAGTATTTTCTGGGTTTATTCCTATCTGTTATTCTCCTACTAAGGATGGCTTTGAGAGCTATTCTGATATGCCCCCAGGTGAAAAAGGATTTTGTGATCCTTATTTGAATTCTGATTATGATAGCCAAGATTGAGGATTTTCTTGTTATATTTGGAAATAAGGATTTTATTTTGTTTTTGGGGTGTAACCAGTACTGGTTACTTGTTGAGCATTTCCAGGTATCTGTTGATACAGATTGTATTTTGAATTAGTTTCAGGAAACGAGGCGTGCCTCTAGCCTGATAGTATAGGGTATGATACTTTATATGTTTTATGTTTGGTTGCGAGTATATGTTTGATCCTTTATGTGTTTTATCTTTGGTTTTGAGTATCGGTTTCATACTTTATATGTTTTATGTTTGGTTTCCAGTATCGGTTTCATACTTTATACATTTTATGCATGGGTTTGAGTATCGGTTTGATACTTTATATGTTTTATGTTTGGTTTCAAGGCTACCATTTTCGAGTCTTATATGTTATGAGAAACAGCCTTAACTAGCCTAAGAAAGTATATTTAAGAACTACTATTCTTCACATTAGAAGAGGCAGCCTTGGACTGAGAGAGCTTTCAATATACTTGGTTGAAGGGTTACTTTCTTCAGTTCGCTTCGAGGATCTTTAATTTGAGATCCACCTAACATCTCTGCGACTTCAGTAGTCGCGATATAGTGAGCAGTCTTTTCAACAACCTTAGTTAAAAGCCTGCGCACTTTTCTTCGTCAGTTACCACTTTTAGTAGAGAACAAAGCTCATTAACCCTATGTTTACCGCTTCTCCTGTGAGGCGGTTACAGCTATCGCCTTCTACCTGAGCATGCCTCCCCTTGGTCCACAAGCCTCCCCAGAAGGGCCCTGTCACCAGGACAAACCTACATACAGCTGATCTCGGTAGGTAGGATGTCATCGGTCCGTCCGTTGTATCATCAACTTCAACTTCCGTATGGGTACTAGGGTCTCCACCTTCAGTCCTTAATTTCTGAACTACCAACAACCAATTTCTCTCCTGTGACTTCCTACTTCTTCGCTAAAGTCCCCGCTATGCTATTGGTAGAAAATAGCGCAGTTGGAGGTCTTGTACCGTCGTGCAGAGAGCTCCAAATATGTATATCCGGTTGGTAGAAAATATCTCATACCAAAATTACTTTAATGATGGTGTGGATTGAACACGTGACCTCTTGATAGAAGTCACGTGACACTTCCGTTGAGTTATGGACGTGCGGGTCCCATAAGAGGGCCTGAGGGTGGTGTTGGACCCCGGTAAATCAAGGGTCAGTATGTAGTTACCCTACTGTGGGTCTGTACACATGTCTCGGATTTCCATATGCCTAACATAAGCTCGCTCCTACCCAGCTTCGCCTCCAATGCCTTTATAACATTTTTGATAATTTCTTTCTAAATACATTTTATGACTCAGTGTAGTTAGGGTAAAATCCCTCCCACGTTTACTTAGCCACAGTCTGAAAACCTTTTCCTCACTAGCTTACTTCTACCCTTCCTGGTATGTGCAGATTTTTATTATGAAAGTTTTCCTCAACTTCCGCTGCGTTTTCCAAACCGGTAGCTGGCTCCCATATGTCCTCATCTTCTAAACACCCCTGCCATTTGACGAAGACCTCTAGTTCTCGATTTTCTTGATAGCGACCATGTACCCATTTCCTGTAAAAGTGAATCTCGCTGCTCCCTAATTTCTCAACCTCCCATTGTAGATCGCTATCAATGTCCTCCAGGTCTCTTGGGGTTTGTTGACGATTATCATGAATTGACTCACCGTAGAGTTCCAATAAAGTAACATAGAATACAGGGTAAATGTTCTATCGATGAGATATGTGCAGCTTGAACACCCGTGATCTGTACTTTTCTATAATGTGAAAAGGACCGCATAGCTTTGGAGCTAGGTTCTACAATTTTCATTGGGTTCGAATGTTCTTAGCGTTTAACCTTACTTTGACCCTGATCTTGAAGTTACGCTGTTTGCAAACTTTCCGGTCCTAATATTTCGATATTCCTTCCCCTGTCTTTTCACGTAAGCCTCTTGCTTGTTCGTGCATGGTCTTAATGCAGTTCGCGTAAAGTGTCACTACAGGATTTTGAGCTTCCCGCTCCTTCATCCACTCTGTCGGTGCATGGAATCCATTGCTGGCATAGGATGGTGACATCCTGCGAGTGTTAGTTGCGAAGCTGTTTTAGGCATGTTCCGCTAGAGGTAGTAGCTGATACCAGTCATCCTGATCATAGTTGATATACCTTAGCAGGTAGCCTTCCAGCATTTGGTTAGTATGTTCGGTCTGTCCGTCAGTTTGAGGGTGGTATGCCATTGACATTCTTGGCTTACTTTCCATCGCTTTGCAGAGAGATTGCCGGATTTCCCCTGCGAGCATTATGTTCACATGCGTGACGATTTCGATTGGCCGGCCACGCTGCCTCCATACTTCCTTCTGAAACGGGTTTGCAACATCTATGGTGGTAGCCGATGTTTGTAGTCTGATAACATGTGATCTCTTAGCGCACCTATCAACTACTACCATAATTTGAGTACACTCTTGTCACTCTGGTAGCTGTGTGATGAAGTCTACTGAGATAGATGCCCATGCCGTATAGGATATTTACAATGGTTGCAGCCACCCGTACTAGGCGTATCTAGTTAACTGATGATGTTGGCATTCATTGCCGGATCGTATATAATCATTCAACAATTCTGCAAGCCCTATCCACTAGAAGTCTCACATGATGATGTCCCAGGTTTTCTCTTGTCTGAAATGTCCGGCAACTTTTGCATCGTGACATCCTTCGGGGATCTTAGTATATAGAGCTTGAATATTTGATACTAATAGTCTTTGCTTATAATATAGTAGATCGTCAGTTAAGGTCCCATGCTTGGGGAAATCTTTTCCTTTGCCTTGTAATCTAAGGAGTTCTTCCCTTCATTACTCGGAATCTGCATCCCTCCCAATAGCTGCCTGGATCTCGGTTAAGAATTCCGGATTAAACTGCTAAGTATTCCTAAGCAGGATTATCGAATTCGACATCATGGCTTTCTCTGATACTTCTGAAATGTCGTACCAGTATTCATTGTCTTTAGCTAATGGCTGCATATAACTGATACTATGTTCCTGTTCCTGCACGAGCAAGGATCCAGTCGCTATATCGGTGCTTCCAAATCCTGCCCTTCCCAGTTCCGTGTCTTCCAAGTCGCCTACTTCTGTCATGTCTGAGGTGTTGATTTTTTCTACCACTAGCTGAGCTATGTGATCACATATTCTTATCTGGCAGTCCTCATTTTTGCGCTAGAACAGCGGGACCTTGAGTTCACCGGTGTAAGTGGCATCGATTATTCCAGCTCCGGTCGACATCCTGCATTCTACTTCTAATCCACATCTTACAGCAACTCCCCTATAAGTTCCTTTGGGTAGCCCTACAGCTATATCCATCCTTATTAAAGCTCGCCCATATCTCGGAACACTGTCATCCTCTATGGCATACAGGTCATGCTCTACTACCATTCTCGAGCCTTTTGTCAGCAAGTATGCCTTTTGGCTCAAATCTTGACCCTCATAACGGGTTCCTTTCCACCTCTACGAGGTTACAAATCCAAATCCCTATCTCCATCTCAGTTTCCTCTTTCATCACCTACCCTCGCTACCAGTGATACCAGAAATTTTCCAGTTTCACAGTTTTCTACTCTCAATGCGTAGCTTCCTCCTCAGGATGGTACTCCAGCCGTCTGCTTAATGCGTCAGGCTTTCCACCTTTTGTGCCTGTTCTGTATACAATACGAAACTTGTATTCTCCAAATTACGGCACCAATCGAATTTGACGGCCATGCCAGACATTTGAGAGGAGGAAGTATTGTAGATTCTGATGGTCGGTAAAGACTGTAAGTGGTTTTTCTATTCAGATCAAATAGTGTCTCTATTCCTTAAATGCTGCAAGGATTGCCTGAGGTTCTTTATCATAAATCTCATGATTGTGCTCACCCGAGTTTAGCTTTCTGGAATGGAAGGCTACTGGATGTAACCTTTTCTTGCAGTATTAAGAAAGAATGCAACTGAGTGTGAAATAGCTAGTATCAGTTTCCATCTCTATTTCCCTTTTTGTGAAAAATTGGTCAAGCCTGGAAGCTGTGGTGAATTGGGATTTTAATTCTTCGAATGCCGTATCATTCTCTAATCCCTATTTGAAAGTTTCAGGATTTCCTGGTAACGTCGTTGTCATAGCTTTGCAAGTTGCTGCGAAGTTTTGTATGAATAGTTGCTAGAAATTACCCAATTCAATAAAAACTTGTACTTCTCTAAGCGACATATGTGCTTTCCAAACCACTACGGATTCCAGCTTGCAGGTGCTCATAGACACCCCATTGACCACTACTATATAGCCGTGGACATCTACCTCTTTGGCACAGAAGGGCGACTTTTTTAGCGATACTGCTAGCTGAAAGTACGACAGACTTGGTAAAACTCGTTTACCAACTTCCATGTGTTCCTTTTCATCATTCAAGTAGATGAAAATATCGTCAAGATAACACACAACTCTGACATCTAAGTATTCTTTGAGGACTTGGTTGATCATATCTTGGAAAGTTGCTATAGCATTAACTAATCCAAAGCCATAACCTTGTATTCGTAGTGTCTGTATCTTGTACGGAACACCGTTTTCTATTGATCTCCTTCAGTTATCCTAATCAAGTGATAACCAGCTTTCAGGTCTAACTTGGTATAGATTTTTGCACGCACTACTCTATTTCTGAGTTTGGACATTACTGAACGTGGATGTTCGTTGAGGATAGTAATCTTGTTCATATTTCAGTAATCCAGAACTAAGCATAGTCTGCAATCTGGTTTAGGTGCAATAATATTGGTGCTCGTAGTAGCGATTGGCTCTGTGTAATCTTTCCTGATTTGAACATCATTTCCAAATATTCCCATCAAGCGTTAGGCTGTTTTTCGGATTGTGGATATATTGGTCACCACAGGGGATTTGATCCTGGAATCAACTTGTCCATGTGATTGAATGTCTGTCTTGGGGCCAATTTCTCTGCCAACTGCGCTTCGAACAAAGGTATATAATGCAGGTATTGCTTCGGTAGTGATTCGCATTCCCCAATATTTTCGATGATTTCAATTCTTCTGATGCGGCATCCATTAGCGCCCACAGCGCTGGATTCGTCATATTCAAACATATTCACTATTCCTTGACCTTCTTCCACACGGCTTTCGCCACATTTTGCGGAGAAGGTCCAATTTTCTGCCTCTTCAATGTGAGATATAGGGTGTTCATGATGCTACCAACCAAATGGAATTATCATTCCATAATGACCTGCTTTAGCCACTTCACACGATAATACAGAGATGTGTCCGTTTTTTCCAATTTCCAATTTTAAGGCTAGCGTATAATACTTCCCCCCTCAGGTGGCTGATGATCTATCAAAACTGAAAAGATCAACTACGTTGCTGCATTCAACAATAGGAACACGAAAGTCATCAACTAGGTCATTATTGATATGGAATATGTGGAATCTCGAATCTAAGAAGAGTTTAACTTTGTATCGCTTATCGCGTATATGGAGGTAAGCGATCTCCTCCAGATAGTTGTATTATTTTGGTTTTTGTGCTCCTAATTCCACGCACTTTGTACAGATAACACTCTCTTGGTCCTTACGTTTAGGCATTGTTGGTGTCAGGTATAGGTTACAAGTTGTTTGTTACTACGGCCGCGTAGTTTCAACTATTGAGGTGTCCTCTGACAAACTAGTAACTCTTTATCTCTAACAATCTGATTCTACGTACTAAATCTGCGTTTCACCGATACGCAATTGTGCACAACCAGTTTTCCAGCTGGATGCCTTCTCCCAACCCGCCAGCCCTAGGCACAGAGCAGATATTCGCGCAGCTATTCGCCATTTCACTCCCCTGGTGTGTGGTTCCCGTTTCGACTCATCTTCTCCCTTAGTGTTTTGGTTATCCGTCCAGGTCCCTTGGAGGGGACTTGCGCACCAAACCGGTTCATCCCTATCCCACACTCTAGCTAGAAGGCAAGATAGTACATACAGATAATACGACTCTGACTCACGTGGCAGGTAGAATGGCTCGCATTAGTTGTCCTCCTGTCATGTATTGTTATGAGGTAGATCTTGTATTGCTATGTCCCAACTTCTTCGGTATAGTAACTTGCTTCCACAGGGGTAGCCCGCGCCCACAGCATGATACGAGGAACCTGGTACTGTTGGCTCCCGCGGCCTGTGTGCATGTTAACTAGTCACTCTTTCGATGCTGACTCTACATAGATTGATTGCGGTGTTCAAGCAAGCAAGCCTCTCGTGGGGTCCCTTCACCTAGAGCCTACTTGCTTTGCCCTTGACCGGGGATACTTGCTTCATGCCGCCTTGATCATTGCGAGTTTCAACTCCCGTAGTTGCACTCAGAATACGCGATCCCTGTTGTGCTGAGTACCCAATACACCCCAGCCAAATGGAGTTCCCATGTCGATTCCCACTTCATCGGAACACTGAATATCCAATCGCCATGGCGGTTGGTACCAATGAACCAACCCTGGTCAGTTCCTCGTCGTCCCGCAGTTTGTAGACCTTATTTCCCTGGGCTGGGTGCTGGACAGCAGCGATCTTGCGAGCTAATTTAGGCTTCATGATAGTTGATCTTGCTCGCCGGATTCCCATTTTTATCATTCTTGACATAACCTTGCTGCCGATATATGGGCATCTCCCCAACGCATCTGCTAGGTACGCTTTTTCTATCAACAATGTGTACAATGTACATCTCGCCCCCAGTGTCTATCACACTCTGCGAGATACCAGTATCGGCCCGGTTAAAGTTTGTCTAGGTGGTTTTAGTCGCGCCTGCACACGGTTTCCTAGGCTTCTCTGGCTCGTTGTCCCATTTTCCCTTTTTTCAGGTGTGGCTCCACCTCCCTTGCTGCACAGTTTAGTATTCCTATGTCGCTTTGGTTTAGAGTCCCATTGGTCTTTTCCTTCGACCTCTTAGACTACTTTAGGCTTGGTCGATTTGTCTTCGGCAATCTTTTCTCTTGTGAAAAGTCCTTCTTCGGACCTGCAGAGTAGACTGCGCGCCTCTTCCCATTCTTGATATGTGGTATAGCACAAAGCTGACAACCTGGGGGCAATTTGTTTGGGCCGTTGGCCTTCCACTTACTGCCTTTATGACTCTCCAGTCCTGCAAGCATGAATATTATAGTTATGCATCAGCATAAGGTAATGTTCCAAACTACCTTTATACTTGACTAACTTCATAGCGCGAAGTGAGAGTCTTTCAGCTTCTACTGATGTAAATCATGGGATCATATCATGTTCCAAGCCAGTCCACGTATCCAGTTGTACCGCTGTGTTTCCCCTAGAAGTCTGCCTATAGCTTTCCGATACCAAATGGTATAAGCAAGTACTATTTCTCTTTCCCCCCGAGTACAGTTGTGCGCGTATCTAGCTCGTTACCATGCATAGTCCCAGATACGTGAGTTTCTTCCCAAATAGTCCAGATATTGTAAATTGCACTCGTATATATCACGTGAGGACTTATCGCCAAAGAATAGGGGTGGTTCCGATGGTCGCTTAATCTTTACCGCCATTGCATTGGGAAGTGTTTCTGCTATACCAGATTGTTCTGCTGTTTGTCCTCACCTGCCCTGGCTAGGCCTTCACCCCCTTCTTCCTCTCTCATCATTATCCTTGTCGTCATCACTAGGATCTCCAGAGTTACCTCCGAGGATACCTGAGGAGGGTGCATCAGTGGCTACCTTGCCTTTCACTTTGTTCCTGTGTGTATGCAAAGTGTAATACTCTTCGTCATTGGTTTCTTGGACTGCGGGTATAGATGCGTACCCTACAGCTTGTGGACTTAGTACGGCAGCCAACATGCAGTTCATTCACGCTGTTAATACCTTTAGGGTATTGTTTGTCTCATTATCCCGCCGCTGTTATGCATCTTGGGACCTGCTAATCTCCGATTGGCAAGTAGTCTGATCTAGACGCATTTGTCCTAAGGTATGGTTGACTCCTCTTTCCTGTGTGATGCTTTGATTTGAGAATTCAAAGAATGCCGCCCTTAGGTTGATGAGCCTTTTTTCCAACTTTTGATCATGGGCTAATGCTACCTGGCTTTCTTGTGCGATCCTTCCATGTAACCTCGTGGTTACCTCTTCATGTTCTTGTTGACACCTATCTTGGGCGTCTATCTTGTTTGCCACTTCATGTAACATCTCATCTTGAATCCCCGTTACTTCCTGTTCGACACCTGCCACCTGCATCAACAAGAGTGCAATAACACCATCATGGACATCTTGACCTTCCGCATTTGGCTGTTGAACCTTAAGTAACTTTAAGCTGTTGTCCTGGGTGACTCTCTTCTAATGCGTGAATGGAATATTGCCTTAATGGAGCGAGGTGTCTATATCTTGCCTTATTCGACCGAAGGTTAAACTCAGACAGGTAGCTAGCTTCTCTAGGTTTGCAGCATGGTCTCCTGCTGCCTTTGGCATGGAGGCTCGTGATATGTGAAGCGTACTTGCAACACTAGAGGTTGGGTGAGAGGGTAGATTTCCGGGGTGGAATTTGGGTTCTGGAGGGGTTAATAGAAAGGGACTCCACATCGTCGAAGCAGCAGTTTTTTCCGCTATATTGGGCCAGGTATCTACCGATTCTCCCGCTGTTATTCTGTTTCTTGGGTCATGAGGTATGTCAGCCCTTGAGATACTTTCCCGGGAGACCAATTGCTCTAATAGGCCTGAGTGATTGACTACCGGTACTTCGTACCAGAGCTCATGATATCCTTTCAAAGATTTCAGGAATCGTATGAAAGGTATCCAACATCTGAGGTACTCTAAAGGTGTCGGTATGAAAGGGTTCGGTTGATCTGATTCAAGACTCAGGACCTGAATTTCCCTTTTCTGGTGGTTCAAAATGTACTTGTAGTAAATATAAAGGTTTTTTAGGCCCCAGCCGATAGGACATCTGGCCCGGAAATAGAAGCGCCTGTTTTCTTGTCTTTTGAGTACTGTGTACTCCAGTCCGCGATGTGTTCTACCTTGGTGCAACTCTGGGCGAAGTATGGAGCGTTCCTGGTACGATATATCAGGTTCTATAGATCCCTCCTTGGGATCCTAAAAGGTAAAGTGAACCATGCCGGTTCTTGTGTGGATTCTTCTCCAAGTTCGTATAGATCATTAGCGAATATTTCTGTGAAGCTATGATTGTAAATGAGGTAGTGAGGTGCTTCGAAAATGTAATCTGAGTCAGAGCTGAGGTCTTAGTTTGAGGTCAACTTGTAGTTCATATAGTGAGCTTTGGTAACAGGAGAACTATCAATATACCGGTAGGCAGATGCCAAACTCAAGTATATAACTCAGGGACCTAGGCCAAAAGTCTTGGATTGGAGAATCTGTCGAGGAAGGCTCGTCTCGATAAAATATGTAAAGTAAAGATTAAAGCGTGAAACAATATTATATTGATAACATCTCTTCTCCATTGCTTGATGATCTCTCACCAACTCAGACTGAGTCGATCTTACTTATAGTAACTAGTCGGTACTTCCAATCCTCCCACCAACTATGTACCACTCGCCTTCTTCTTGAGTTCAACTAAAGTGTGAACACAGTATGACCCAGACAACATGCACACCACTCTACAGCTTAGTTGCAGCTTCCTCTTAGGAGATTCCAATCTTCACCTTGTATAGGCTACACAGGATACCTTGGACCTATTTGCTATTGTTCCAGTAATGTCTTCCATTCATGAAGTGATCAAGTTCATGTCGGGCTGCCTATGCTTCCTGCGAATAAGCCTCCGATGCACCAACATCTTATAGACTCTTCTCCAGCTATGGCCTTCTATCTCACCATGGTTACCCTCAGTCCGCCAGCCTCCTCGCAGAGATTCTGTCACTAGGACCAACCAACATACAGCTCATCTCAGTAGGTCGAGTATTATCGGTCAGTCTGTTGTATCATCAACTCCAACTTCCTAATGTGTGCTCGGGTCTCCATCTTCAGTCATTAATTTCTCAGCCACCAACGGACCAGTTTCTCTCTGGTGACTTCCTACTTGTGGCCTAGAGTCCCCTCCATGCTATTGGTAGAAAGTCCCGCGGTCCCAGGTCTTGTGCCATCGTGCAGGGAGCTCCGAACATGTATGTCCACTTGGTAGAAACTATGTCATACCAAAATAACTTTGGCGATAGTGTGGATTGAATACGTGAACTTACAATAGAAGTCGTTGGATACTTGCATTGAGCTATGCATGTGCGGGTGTAATAAGCGGGCCAGAAAGGGGGTGTTGGACTCCGCAACATCGTGGGTCTTTGCACCGTTACCGTACTGCGGGACCCTGCACCTGTCTCAGATTTCCATATGCCTAACAATGCCTTTCTATGGTCGCAGAATTGTATTCCTCCATTGATATATCTGCACCATTTGTTTTACCAAACAGATGTTCTCAATTTACATGAGCGCAGAGACCATTGTATAAACCTTTCCGGGATCTTGGCTATCGTTCTTGCATATTATTGGGTTATAAGTTGACCACGTCTTTTACGAGTACCCTATTGCCTATGGGAAGTCTGTGCCTAAAGTGCTAGTATCTTATAGGTGTTCGACCTGTCTAGGTTTTCAATCCACACGTGCTTCAACCTTGGCCACATGCCTCCACAGAGTAGTCATATTTCTATGACCTACCAACTTACGGCTGATCTCTGATAGATATGGGTGGATTCCATATGTCCCTTATTTACATCCACAACCATGACATCCTTGCAGGGCATGTTACCCAAAACATCCTATCACCTTTGCCCCATAATAAGGAAGCCTGACTGTGAAGCCTAATAGCACAATGCTCCTCCTATGGGCCTCTTTCGTTGCACTTTCCCGATGTTGCCAAAGGTCCCCTCTTATATACCATTAAAATAGCATATGTCTGGACTGACAACATTAGCATATAGGGTGTTTTTAAGTGGGCTTCATGAATGTTACATTTTGGTCACAGGACACAACTAGCGAAGTATGACAAATGGTATGCAGGCCCTACACGGGGGCTGGATGCAGGTGTTGGCTTTAGTGGAATGAGGAGTCTGTACGCAATTACCCTAACTTGATAATATGCACTAACGAATTTCGATATGCCTAATATTGGTCAAGAATACGAAATATTAACACAAATGCCCCCCACTCCGCTTATAGGGCCCATGTGTCATGAGTGAGATTTTGATAGCCAGATCCAGTAACTAAGATGTAATCCCAATGCAGCCCACTTCATACAATGACATATGTCACTACTATTTACCAGATTTGAGGCTGTTCAGTGCATATATGAGTGGAGTTTTGACAATATGTGGGCAGTAGAACAGTAGTGATCTGCAGAAGGCAGGTTAAATTGGCTGGCAGCTGAAGCAGGCTGGCCCATTGTGGGACAAAAGGTGGCAGGTGGATTTCAGCGAAATACAGTATAAGAGTAAAATGATCCGAGATATCGCTATGAACATACTGAATCCACCTAGATCTATCTGACATTAGCTGAAAATTGGTTGGTCATAGAAATACAACCACTCCAGGGTGGCTGACGTAGCAAGAGAAGCAATGCCCGAGTTGATGACATTGATAAGTTGGAGAACAACCAGAGCTTGGTAAATTTTACTTCAACGTATTATCGACATTGCTACCCTGGTATGGAACTCCTAACCTTCTAACACAAGAGTCCATTAGCCTGAGATTCAATATAACTAAAGTACTATAATTGTCTTCATGGTTATCTGAAAAAAAGATAGCTGTTTTACAAACAAATCAGGCAGTTATCTGTACAGAAGAATGATACTCCTTGACTATAGAGTACGTTAGTGTATTTTTGGAGTCACACCATGTTCGTGTTAGGTGGACGCCGAGCTACAGTAGAACTGAGGTACATAGGCCTAAATATTGGTGCGGAGAATCAGTCGAGTAAAGCTCATCAAGATAAGACAAGTAAAGTAGAGATTTGTATTATAAATACCTTTAAATTGATAAGATCTCTGCTCTATTGCTTCATGATGTCTGTAAAGCTAGGGAGGCACTTCGATATTTATATCCGGCGTCTGAGTGTATGCAGCCTACTTCTAAATAGTACGCCTCAAAAGTACTACTCTAGTGTTAATACACAAATGTACAGAATCTTATTAGTGTGAATAACGTTTGACCATGAAACGTATCACACCCTTTTACAGTTACGAAATAGTATTCCTCTGTTGTGCTGACTGTGCTATTTGTTATACCAAACAGCGACTATGAACTTAGTTGTCTGCATAGACTATAATATTACTTTTCTCTTGTTGACTATCGTTTCAGTAGTCTGTTCAGTCAGGTAGTGATTAGCTTCATGCAGGGTCACCTGGTGCCAATTGCAAGTCCCAGCCCAACGTGTCGATGTCTAAAGGGCCTACATCTTATCTAGGTCTTCATTTCTGACCGCGCTTCCCCTTGGTCCACTGCCCTCTGTAGAGGGATCCTGTTACTAAAACCAACTAATATACAGCTAGTCTAACAAGGGCCTGAGTAGATTCAGTATGTCGTTAATAGCTTAGGGTACTGGGACATCCTCTGGAAGTACGTAGCTGAAAACATCTCGCCAGCTTTGGTCAATCGCTTACGAAGCCTAACCTTAAAGCCTACTATCTCAATGGGCCTCCAACTGATTTCCTCCTCTTCACTTCCCAGATATCACTAAAGGTCTCCCCACATAGATACTCTGAACAGCATGTGGTTGGATGGACAGCGGCGACATACATGGTGCTATGATGTGGGCTCCATTGCCTTGACATTTTAGTTATAGGACACAATGCGCGAAATCTCGCCAATGACATGCAGGCCATATAAGGGGGCTGAAGGGGTGTGTTGCCTTCTCGACCATATCGCATGTCTCTGCGCAGTCACTCTACCGTGAAGTCTGTGCACTTCTTGTCTTAGATTTCAACATGCCTAACATGAGCTCTCTCTTCCCAGGCTTTGCCTCGACTCCCTTTATGACTTCTTATATTTCTTCTAAATACATTTTACGACTCAGATAGTCGGTGTAAAAAACATCCCGCATTGACTTAGCCAGGGCAGGAAATCCATTGCCTGAATATGTACCCTCTGCCCTTCCTAGCATGTACGGACTTTCATAATGAAAACTGTCCACAATTTCCTCCGCACTTTCCATACAGGTAGAGGGTACCCAGGTATTCTCATGTTCTGAACACCCTTGCCATTTTAATGAAGTACCCTAGTTCCCACTTCACTTGATAGCCCCTCTGCACTCATTTTCCATAAGAGTGAATATCCCTTCTTACTATTTTTTCAACCTCCGATTGTAGATCGCTGTCAATATCTTCCCGTTTTCTAGAGGTTGGCTGATGATTATCCTCAACTCCTGCGCGATAGGGCTCCAATAGTGTAACATGGAATACTGTGTGAATGTTTTATTGATGGGAGATATTGATGTAGAAGGCTCCTGATCTGCTCTTTTCCACGGTTTGGAAATGACTGTGCAGCTTTGGTCTTAGATTCTTTGATTTCCGTCCCGTATGAATATTCATTGTATTTAACATTACTTGGTCCCTTATCTTGAAGTCGGGCTATTGTTGCGCATTGCGGGCAAAATATTTTGACTTCCCTTCCATGGTCTTTTCTAGAGACCCTCGTGCTGGTTCATATGTCGCCTTAATCTAGTGCGCATATAGTGTCGCTGCTGGATTTCGTGCGTCTCGATCCTTTGTTCCCTCTGATTGTGCATGTAATCCGCAGTTCGCACCGAAGCGTAACATCCCATGACCACTGGTTCTGAAGTTGTTATAGGCATGTTTAGCGATTGGTCGTAGTTGATCCCAATCGGGCTGATCATAGTTGACAAAACCTTGCAGGTATCCTTTTAGTACTTGGTTGGTACATTCGGTTTTTCAGCCAGTTTGTTGGTGGCATGCCGTTGACATTCTGCACTTTATTTGGTATGCATGGCAAAGGAATTCCCAGAATTCTCTGTGGAACCTTCTGTTCATATCCGTGACGATTTGATGGTCAGGCCATTCTACCCCCATACTTCTTGAAGGAATGCATTGCAACATCTGTGGCTGTAGCACATATCTCTAGGCCATTTAAATTTGCCATTTTTGTGAATCAATCAACTACTACTATTATCTGAGTACATCCTTATTACTCTGGTAGTTGTTTGATAAATTCAACTGAGATGGATGTCCATGCTGCATAGGGTATTTGCAATGGTTGCAACAACCCATACTTAGCATGTGTATGAGATTTATTATGTGGGTATTGATCGTAGGATCGTATGTAATTGTTGACCCATTCCCGCAGTCCTTTCTAGTAGAAGCCTGGCATGATCATTTACAAGGTTTTCTCCTGTCCAAAATCTCTCGCTACTTTTGCATTGTGACATCCTTCTACGATCTTGCTGTATAGTGCCTGACTATTTGGTTCAAACAGTCTTTGCTCATAGTATAGTAGATCCTTGGTTAAGGTCTAATCCTTGTGGAAATATTTTCCCTTGTCTCGTAACTTAATCAGTCCTTCCCTCTATTGACTCTATACTACATCTGTTCCAATAGCCGCCTGTATCTTGCGGATGAACTCCAGATTAAACTGCTTCATACCTTTTGGCAGGATAATGGCGTCGGACCTTAGAACCTTTTCTGGTACTTTGGAAATGTCGTACCAAGGTTCATGGGCTTTAGCTGATACCTGCAGGTAGCTGATGCCAGGTTCCTAGTCTTTGAAGATCAAGTATCTTGTCGCTATATCAGAGCTGCCGAATCCCGCCTTTCCATGTCCTGGGTCTTGCAAATTGTCTACTGCCATCTTGTCTGTAGTGTTAACGCTTTCTGCAACCAGTTGTCCATTGCAATTGTCCATTCTTATCTGGCTGTCAAGGTCTTAATAGTTCAAAAGTATGACTTTGGGTTCGCCTTTGTAATCAGCTTCGCTTACTCCAACTCCATTGCAGATTCAGCTTTCAACTGCTAATCTGGTGCTTGCAGCAACTCTTCTCTAAGTTCCTTCAGTTAGCCCTGCAGCTATACTAGTCCTTGTTAATGCTAGTCTATAATTTGGGACACTGTCACTCTCTCTGGTATAGAGGTCATGTCCTGCCACCATTCTTGAGTCCTTTGTTGGTACATATGCCTTTTTGCTCAATCCCTGGACCCTAATAATGGGTTTTCCTTTCTACCTCTTTTCAGTCCCAAATCTAAATCCTTGTCTCCATCCCTGTCTTCTCCTTGATTGCCTACCCTCTCTACCAGCGATACCAAGAGATTTTGGGGTTTCAAAAATTTCGATTCACGATGCCAAGCTCCCTCCTTCGGATAGTACTCCAGCTGCCTGCTTAATGGGTCAGGCTTTCTGCCCTTCGTGCCTGGTTGGTGTACAATACGAAAATTGTATTCCACTAACTTCTGAGCATATTGAATTTGACAACCACTCCTGACAGTCGCGGTAAAAAACTATTGTGGGTTCTGATAGTTGGTAGAGACTATAAGCTGTTTTTTTGTTCCGATCAGGCAGTGTCTCCATTGCTCAAATGCTGCGAGGATCTCCAGAAGTTCTTTATCATCAATTTCGTGATTAGGCACCACTGAATTTAACTTTAGTGATTGGAATGTTACTGGATGTAATTTTTCCTAATGTATGGCGAAAGGACTCAACGGAGTGCCAGATTACGAGCATCGGTTTCCACATCTGTTTCTCCTTATGGGAAAAAGTTGCGCAGTATGGCAGCTGTAGTACAACAGTGGTTTAATTCTTCGAACATCATGTTCTCCTCTTCCCCCCACTTGCAATTCTTATGATTTCCAGGTAATGTTACGGTTATAGGTTTTCAAATAGCGGAGAAGTTTTTATTAAACTGGCGGTATAAGTTAGCGAATCCAAAGAAGACTTGCATGTCCCGGACCGTCTTAGGTGCTTTCCAAACTATTATATATTCTACCTTGTGCGCGCTTATAGACACCACATCGACCGCTACAATGTAAGTGAGGAATCATACTCCTTTAGCGTGGAAGGTCTCTTTCTTTAGCAATACCACTAATTAAAAGTCTAATAGACATTGTAATACTTTCTTTCCAGCTTCAATATGTTCTTTTTTCATCCTTGGAATATATCAAGACATAATCAAGATATCACACAACTCCCACATCCAAGTATTCTTTTGGTACTTGGTTCATTATATCCTGAAACGTTGCCTCAGTATTGACAAATCCAAAAGGTATAACCTTATATTTTTAGTCTCCATATCTCGTCCGGTAAGCTGTTTTCCATTCATCTCCTTCCTTAATCCTAATCAAGTGGCAGGTGTTTTTAAGGTCTATCTTGGTAAAGGTTTTGGCACCTGCGACTCGGTCTTACAGTTCGCACATTAGTGCAAGGGGATATTTGTTGAGGATGGTAATCTTGTTTAGATTAGGGTAATCCACAACTGCTTGTTACCTTCCATCAGGTTTGGGTACAAATAATACAGGTGCTCCTGCAGGAGATTGACTTCCCGTAATCTTTGCCTGCTTACTCCTTGTTTTCCAGTATTCTCGTAATGCCTAAACCTGTTTTCAGATAGTAGATATATTGGTCCCCACGGAGGATTTGATCCTGGAATCAACTTAATCTCATGATCCAAGGTTAATCTGGAGGCAGGCTTTCCAGCTGTCAGTGTATCAAACAAATGATTGTAATGCCGGTATTCTTTTGGTCACGATTTGAGTTCCACCTTAACTTGCATGGTTCAAATTCTTCAGATGCAATAGGCATTTAGGTCCCAAGCGACTGGTTCATCATATTCAAACATATCTGCTATTTCTTCCTGTTCTCCCTAGTAGCTTTCACAACATTTTGCGGATAATGTTCAATTTCCTGTATCTTCTATGTGATACACTAGGTGTTCACAATGCCAGCGAACAAAAGGAATTATCATTCCATAATTCCCTGCTTTAGTGACTTCACGCAACACGTCAGAAACGTGCTTATTTTTTCCTATCTCCAACTTTATAGGCCGTGTACAACAATTCCCTCCTGAAGTGGCTAATGATTTATCAAAGCCTAAGATATCAACTGCATTGCTGCGGTCAACAATAGAAACGTGAAGGTCTTCAACTCAGTGCTTCTTGATATGGAACAGGTTGGATCCCAAGTCTATGAAGACTTTAACCTAGTATCACTTATCATGTATATAGAAGTAAGTGATGCCCTCTGGGCAGTGGAATTGTTTTAGTTTTGGAGTGCCCAATTCTACGCGCTTAGCACGGATAACAATTTCGTGGTTCTCGAGTTTAAATATAGTAAGTGCTGGGTATCGGTAACAACATGTTTGTTACTTCGCCTGCAGGGTTTCAACTACTAAGGTCTCCACTGACAAATCAGTAACTCTTTAGCTGTAACAATCTGAGTATACATACTAAGCGACATTTCACTGTTACATAATTCCGCAAGACCAGTTTGCAGGCTGGATGCCTTCTCCTGATACACCAAACCAAGGCTCATAGCAGAATTTCACTGAGCCATTAGCTATTTTACTCCCATGGTGTGGGGTTCCCGCTTTTACCAATCATCTCCCTCATGACTTTCAGTTTGGCATCCAGCTCTATCCGCGGAGCCTTACCCACCAAAGGCCTAAATACCTACACCACACTCTGGGCACAAGGCATGATACCACACACACTTAACATGTGGCTCAGACTCGCCTGGTAGGTGGAATGGGCCATCTCGGTAGTTCTTTTGTCGTGTATATTTATCAGCTAGATCTTGCATTGCTATATTCCAACTTTGCCGCCATCATAACTTACTTGCTGATGGGTAGTGGGTGGCCACAAGATGGCTGGAAGAACTTCGTACTGTTGGCTCTCAGGCCATGTAGGCATTTCCACTATCCTCTCTTTCAATCAAGACTCTCCATATAATAATTCATGTGTTCTAGCTCGTAGGTCCCTTGTATGGTCTCTTCACTTGCAGCCAACTTGAATTGATCTCAAATGGAGTGACATGCTTCGTGCTACTTTGATCATATTGAGTTTTGACTCCCATTGTTGGACCAGGAATACTCGATCCCCATCATTGTTGGCATCCTATTTAATCAGGCCAAATGGGTGTTCCGATTTCGATTCAAGCTCTATGTGGGCACGAAATACCAAACCGCCATTGCTGTTGATGCCAATGAATTGACCTATGTAAGCTCCTCAGTATCTCCCACTTCTCGGATCATATTCATTCTGGCTGCGTGTTAGACAATCGCGACTCCCCGTACTAGTTTAGCCTTTTCAGTAGCCAATCTCGTAAGCCTGATTGCCATTTTTATTGGTCTGGAGCTGGCCATTGACGCTGGTATATGGTCATCACACTAACACACCTGGTAGGTCGGCATTTGCTTTCCACAATGTATGCAATTGCCACCTCTCATCCACGTATTTCTCACCCTCTGTGGGATGCAGGTATAGGCCTGGCTGCAGTTTGTGTGGGTGGTCCTTGCTGCATCTGCCAACATCTTCTTCGGCTTCCCCGACTCCGTGTCCCTTTTCCATTTTGGTGCCGGTGTTCCCCCTCCCTTGATATAATGTTTGTTATTACTTTCTTGCTTTGGTTTATAGTCCGGCTGGTCTTCCCTATAGACCTCGTAGAGTAATCTTGTATTGGACAGTTTGTCTCATGCAAGTATATCTCTACCGCGAAGTGCCTCTTTCGATCGCCTGCATAGCAAGACCGCTTCATACCACTCTTGATCTATCATATATTGCTGGGCCGACAACTGGCAGACAATTTGTTTGGGACCCTTGTTTTCAACGTCCTCCTGCCCGGATTCTTCCTTCATGAGTGGCGGTATGTTTAGTTTGTACATGACTGCCAGATGACGTTCCATGCTACCCTCGTACTGGACTACCTTCCAAGCTCGAAGCACTAGTCTTTCCGCTTCTACTGTGGCAAATCCTTTGATCGTTTTGTGTTCACAATGAGTCCAACTAGCCAGCTCTGGCTGCTAGGTTTCCCTTTGAAGTCCATCCATAGCCTTCCTATAGCAAATAGTGTAAAGAAGTACTGTGTCTCCTCTTGTAGTCTGGAATGCGTATATAACATGTTCCTGGTTATTATCACTGATCCGCAGGTTTCTCTCAAGGTGATTGGTGTATTGTATAATCCCGACCTATATGTCTTGTGTGGATTTGTCCACAAAAGATAGGGGTGTCTCTGATTGCCGCTTCACATTAAGCTCTATTGCATTGGCAAGGGTTTTTCCCATACCAGCCAGATCTGGGGTCTGTGCTCACCTACTATGGCTGAGACTTCTGCTCCTTTATTCTCTATTCACATCATCGTTATCGTCATCGACTGGGTCGTCAGGGTTACCCCCTTGTACTTCTAAGGCAGAAGTATCAGTGGCTTCCTGGTCTCTCCCATTTTCTATTCCTGTAGGTGGGAAGTAGTAGTCTTTATCATTTGCTTCTTCCTAGACTGCATGTAGCGGTACCGGGACCGGTCTTATCAGTTTCGATTTCCTCTCCGCAAAATAATTTATGGCTTTTAACAATCACCTGACAGCCTCTGTGGTTTCTGCAGCCATTTTATTTTACTTTTTGTGCAATGTGCGTATGCTCGCATGTTGCTCTTCCAAGCCATGGTGTATGCCTGCTAGCCATACTGTGCCTCATTTATCCCGATTCCCGCTCTGATTGCAGAAGATGTTGAACTCTCTCCCGAGGTCTCACACTAATTTCCCCAGACTTCAGTCTCGTGCAAGGGCCTGGTGTTCCTGCTGACCTAGACTGCCCTGTAACTGGGTTGTTACATTTTCATGAGCTTGCTGCTACTGATCTTGTTCCGCTATCTGTTTTGCCACTTCTTGTAGCATATGCTTGCAAATATCTTTCACATCTTGTTTTATGCCTGCCAGCTGCGTCAACAAGATCACAATATCATTGTCATGGACATCTTGTTTATCAGCGATCTGCTGTTGAACCTTCAGTAGTTTTAAGGTATCCTCTTGGGTACTTTCCTTCCAATGTTTGCAGGCAATATTGGCCTCGTCAAGGGACGTGTCTATGTCTTGCCTTCTTGGACCCAATATTATTGCCAGACGGGTAGCTAGCCTAGCTAGGTTTGCAGTATGATCTACACGCAGCTTTGGAATGGAGGACCACAATATCCTGTATGTGCTGGTAACACTGGATGATCAGTGCAAGGAAGGTAGGGCACCTCTGCGGAACTGAGATTGATTAGGTGTTGAAAGGATGGGGCCATATATGCCCAAATCATTGGTTCCCACTGAATCTGGTCGAGGGTCCACAAGGTCTCCCACTGTGATCCTCTTTCTTGGTTCTTGTAGTATCTCAAACAGTGTTCCTTTTGCCAGCCAGGCTAATTGTTTCAATAGCCCTGGTTGAGTTATTACTACTACTTCGTACCAGAGTTTTCAATATCCTTTAAACAGTTTTAGGAACCCTATAGAATCTATCCCATGTCTGAGATGTCCAAGAGGTGTAGCTAGCCAATAGTTTTTGGGTGACCTGATTCTGTATTCAAGACCTGCATTTGCCTTTTTTCAAGGTTCACAATGTACTGGTACTATATTTATGGCTTTTAGGCCCCAGCCAAGGTATGGATGGCGATTCGATAACTGTGCCTTGTTCCTTGTTCTCGCAGTACTGGGTACTGCAAGCGGGAAAGTCTTCTGACTTGCTTGAACTTCACTCAAAGTTCGGACCTTGCCAGGTGACATATATACGATTCAATTAATTCCTAGTCGGGATCCCGAAAGGTAATGTGAACCACCAGGGTTCTTGCATATATTTTTCTTTGACTTAGCACTGTTCAGTGTCGCATATTTCTATGAATGTATGAATATAAATGGGACAGGGGAGGTGCCTTGAAAATCTAGTCCAAATGTGAGCTGAGGGTAGAGTTGGAAGTTAACTCATAGTTCGTATAGTGAGCCAGGGTAATAGGAGAACTATCAATATACTGTTGGGTGGACACTGATCGCTAGAATAATGGAGGAACTTAGGCTAAAATCATTGTTTGCAGAATCTGTCGATGAAGGCTCATCTCAAGAAAACAAGTAAGGTAAAGATATTTATTGTAAATGATTTTATATAGATAAGATCTCTTCACCATCGCTTGATATTTTGGGTAAAGCGCGCAAGGCACTGTGATATTTGGATCCAGCGCCTGAGTGTTCATGGACTACTTCTACCTACTATGCATCTGAAGTACTGCTCTAGTTATATTATGCAAACATCCCGAATCTTATAAGTGCAAACACCATTGGAGCCTGAAACTTGTCCCACTATCTTACGGTTAATGAGTAGTATCCCTCCATTAAGATGACTGTCCTATTTATTATACCAAGCAGCAATCCTCAACTTAGTTGTCCCCATCCACAATTGTATTACTTTAATCTTATTGATCATCGTTTGTGCCGACTCTCCCCTGATGAAGTGACAAGGTTGGTGCCGGGTCACCTAGTGTCAGTCGCAAGTCCCATTCCCATATATCGACCTTGTAAGGGTCTCGGACTCATCTTGGTCTTTCTGTCTACCGGTTGCTCCTGTTTATCTGCCGGCCTCAGTACCGGGCTACTGTAACTATGACCAACCAACATATAGCTATTCCCCCAGAGGTATGAGTGGATTTAGAATGCGCTTAATAGCTTCAGCTATCGGGACATCCACCAGGAGTATATTCCCGAAAACGTCCCCTTGCCTGCGGCCCATAGTTCACGAAGCCTAATGTTGAAGCCTACCATCTCACTCCGCCTGCCCTAATCTTCATCCATTCCACTTCCCAAATGTAGAGACGGGTCTGCCCTTGTATAACCTGCGAACCGCCTGCAGTTGGCCGGATGCCAGTAAAGTATTTGGTGTTATAAAATGGGCTTCCCCGCTGTGATCTTTTAGTTATAGGACTCAACTCTGGCAATCTCACTAATGATGAGCTGGGCCCATGAAGGGGCAAGAGGGGTGTGTTGGCTTCTCCGGAAAATCATAGGTCTGCATAGTTACCCTGCTGTGAGGTCTATGCAATTCTTGTCTCAGATTTCCATATGCCTAACTGTTCGCACTTATAAGATCATAGACATTTGCGTGTTAAAACTAGAGTGGCAATTCAGAAGCATAGCACATTGAAATATTCTGTAACCACACTGATAGCGGCTATCAATATTGCAGTACATCCTGAGCATTACAGACCTTGATCAGCAGTGGAGAAGGGATCTCTAATATACTATTGTGGGCACTTCACATATTTACATTACTTATTCTTTGATCCAGTGGAGTCTCCCTGGAAACACTCTCTGAATTAAAGTTTTTTGGACCAAGTCTCTCAATCTACCCTGGAGTTGGATTCCACCTAACACATGAACTACAAAATATCTCTTCACCATTACTTGATGATATGTGTGAAGTGTAGAAGGTACTACAATATTTATATCCCATTTTTGCATATTTCTGAATTGGGTGTAATTAATATGGAACCTAAGTACAACTGTAGATATCTAGGGTTAATGTCAGTAATTTGTTTAGTTAGAGCACTGATCTAACAGCAAACCTTTACACTCCAGTTTCTGACTCAGAATACTATTTTTGTACATCAAGTTCTAAATTGGATATTCTGCCCATTAAGACTGTTTACAGTGTATACTCCATAAATCATATTAGAGCCTTGTAGTCCAATTGACTATCCTTTGAGTAGTCTCTTCACTGAAATACTAATTGACTGTTGATGCAGGCTGCCTATATATGTGGTAAGTTAATGTCAAATATGCTAATCTGGTAAGGGTCTACAAGTCATGTAGGGGTTCAATGTGAGCAAGATTTTACTTAGTCTATGTTCCTCTCTAGACGAGTCCTAGTTCTCGTACCAATTAATGTACAGGTAATATTGGAACACTATGTAGGCAGTTGATATAAAGATTACTATGCTGCCTATTATCTTATGCTTGTAGAGTATTTTGCAGAGGATGACCTACCCACGGTACTCTATCATTAGGAAGTATAAATTTAAAGGCTAAAAACTTAATCCTTAGGAGGAAGATAAGTCTAATTTGTTCGGAGAAACTTGGACTAAAATCTTCTCATCGGAGCATGCATCAATGAAGGCTCCACTTGATACAATAGATAAATGTAAGGATTTAATGTATTAACAATATTAGATTGATAAGATGTCTTCTCCATTTCTTAATGATAGCTGTAAAGCTTGTGAGGTACCTTAATGTTTATTTCCTGAGTTTGAGTGTTTGCGAACTACATCTAACTCCAATGCCTGTGAAGTACTACACGAGTTTCCAACTGGGAATGCCTAGGATCTTATAAGTTCCAAGACTGTTTGACATTGAAAAATGTCACAGACTTTCCACTGCCTCTGAATGGTATTCCTCGGTTAAGATGACTGCACAATTTTCTTCACCAAACAGGAGTCCACAATGTAGGTGACTGTAGAGACTAGTAGACAAATATCTGCAGATCTTGATTGTCCCTCTAGTAGACTGCGAGGTTATAAAGGGATCCAGGATTATGCCGCTATACTTGTGCCAATAGCAAGGCCGAGCCTGATGTGCCAATACCTTGTCGGTCACTTGACTTGTCTAGGTCTTCTATCAGCACATACTTCGCTTAGTTTGCGTGCCTCCCGAGACCTGTGATATTTCCATAATCAATTAACTTGCAGCTGATCCCTGATCGGTATAGATCGGTTCGTGATGTCCTTTGATTTTGTGCGCAACTATGTGATACTTAAACAGTATTTCACTGAAACCATCCCCTCAACTGTGGCCCATAATTAGGAAGCCTAGCCTTAAAGACTACTAACTCAATGTACCAGCAATGGACTACTTGCATTCTAGTTCCTGGATGTTACCAGGGGTCCCCTCTCCTATACTTCGTGAAGAGCTTGCGGTGAGACAATCACTGGCGATGCATATGGTATCTGGAAGCGAGCTTCCTTGATCTGACATTTTAGTTGCAGGACCCTACTATCAAAATCCCAAAAATGATGTGCAGGCCCATTAAGGGGGCCAGATGGGGGTGTTGGCTTCGGCAAAATAATGGTCTGTACACCGGTACACTACCTTGGGTAATATGTACTACATATATTTTCCATATGCCTACTATAGGTTTTCCCTCCTACTAGACTGTGTCTTGAATGCCTATCTTCTGAATTATTCTTTTTGGAGCCCAATTAAGTCACAGTAAAAAACCTCTGTGTTTGCTTGTTCTAGCTAGGAAATCCTTTTCATCATCATCCTACTTCTGCCCTGTATGACATTTCCACCAGGCTAGTATGAAATCCTTCTAGTACTTGTTGACCATTTTCTAGGCCAGTAGCTGATTCTCAGGTGTTCTCATCTTGCGAATATCCTTACCATCTAACGAAATACCACAGCACTCAACCCGCCTGATTCCCACCCTATATTCTACTATTAAGTGAGCAGAACTCTCTTGGTACAAGTATTCCAACTTTCTACTGTAGATACTTTCCGATCTCCTGGGGCTCTCTAGTCAGTAGTATTCAATTTCTCTGAAACGATTCTCAATGGGAGCTGAGTAAGGATACATGAAGAACAGTATGGAGATTCCAGTAATTGGAGATCTGTGACTTGAATTCTTGGTTATGGGACTTTTCAAGTATTGGCTAGGGGTTGTAGATTTGCAGAGTAGGTTTGCTGGCTTTCCTGCATTTGCGCATGTTTGTCGCATTTCAAATAACTTTTGCTCCTATTTTACGGTCCTGCTGTTACCACAACTATTGATCGTAGTATTTTGGTATTTCCTCCCACGTGTTTTCTAATGATCCTTTGCTCTATTCATGAATGGTGTTAATCCTGTTTGCATATAGTATAGACCCTGAATCGTGAGCCTTGCATTCCTTTGTCCATTCTGTCATGAGAAGGAAACAATGATTTTTATATATTGGAGACATTGTAGAGGTATTAGCAGTAGAGCAATTATATGCATGGCCTGCCATCGGTAGGAATTGGTACCAATTGTCCTGATCATAATTGACGAAGCTGCGAAGGTTGTACCCCCCTCAGAAAGGTGATGTGGCAAACGTGTGGTAAACAGACTTTGTTTTGTATCAAAGAGGATAACGTAATGAATCAAGGTCTAAACACTTTAATCATGGTTGTTCAACAGACTTCTTACTGTATCGCAACTATAGAAGTGTTAGAGTGGTTCGGTAAATCTGTTAGGTGGACATCAAAGTCTGGTATATAACTACGGAATCTAGCCCAAATCGTCGATTAGAGAATCTGTTGAGGAAGCCTCCTTCTCAAAAATAGCTAAGATAAAGATTGAAGCTGTAAAAGCAATATTATATTCAAAAGATCTCTTGTCCATTGCTAGGTGATGTCAGTAAAGCTTCAGAAAGAACCTCACTATTTTTATCCCATGTCTGAGTGTTCGGAGACTACCTCTAACTACTATGCTTCCGAAGTACCACTCTGGTTTTCATATGCAAATGTTCACAATCGTATATGTGCGAAAGCTATTTGATACGGAAACCTGTCACACTATTTCATAGTTACAGAATAGTATTCCTCCATCGAGATAGCTGCGCTATTTGTTATACCAAATAGTAGCCTTCAACTTAGTTGTCCACTAAGACTATTATTTTACTTTAGTCTTCTTGACTATAGTTGCAGTAGTCTCGTCAGTCTTAAAGTGATTAGTTTAATGCCAGACCACATAGTACCCATCACAAGTCCAAGCCCGATGTGGAAATGTTAATACGGTCTCCAACTTATTTGGGTTTTTCTTTTGGTGCGTTCATCCCCCTGGTCCAGTGGACTCAGTGGAGGGGTCCTGTTACTAGGACTAACTAATATACCGCCGATTTTAGAATGGTTTAGGTGGATTGGGTAGGGCCTCCATAGTCTCCACTTCTCGGACATGCTGTTAGAGTATTTCGCTACAAATCTGCTATCACCTGTAGATCACAGTTCAGAAATTGTAACTTTGAAGGGGACTCTCTCTATCAAATACCCTGGATTTTCAGTGGTGTACTTCCTCGATATCAACTATGGTTTCATGTCGTATATCCTGCGCAGAGCATACTATCAGACTGACAGTACCGACCTATATAGTATATCCTGCGCAGAGCATACTATCAGACCAACAGTACCGACCTATATAGTATTATCAAGTGGGCTTCATTGATGTGACATTTTGGTTACAGGACACAACTCGCGAAATCTTGCTTATAATGTACGTTCCCTGTAAGCGGGCTGTAGGAGGGTGTTAGTCCTTCGGTACATTGAGGGCCTGGGCACAGTTACCCTACTCTGAGGTCGGTGTCCTAGTCTTGGATTTCCATACGACTATCGTGACCTTACTCCTACCAGGCTTTACCTCGAATGCTTTTATCACCTTATATAATTGTTCTAAATACCTTTTAAGACTTTTAGTTATTTGTATAAAAAACCTTACAGATTTACTTGGCCATGGTAGGAAAACCTTTTCCGAACTATCTTACTTCTGCCCTTCCTGGCCTGTCCTGATTTTCATCCTAAATATTCTGCACAACTTCCTCAACAATTTCCATACTGGTAGCTGACTCCCATGTATGCTCATCTTCTGAACACACTTGCCATTTAATGAAGTACCAGAGTTCCCCCTTCTCTGGATAGCAGCCACGTACCCACTTCCTGTAAGAGTCAATCTTTGTTCTTGCTACTTTTTTCAATCTCCTGCTGCAGATTACCATCAATATGTTTCAGGTCTTACAAGTGTTTTTGAAAATTGTCATGAACTGATTCACGATCAGGTTGCAATAGTATGAGGTAAAATATGGGATGAATGTTGCCCGGATCAGATATGTGGTGCTGCAATGCTCTTGATCCTTGTTTTTGCAAAATATGTATTGGACTGTGAGACTTGGGGCTTAGCCTCTCTGATTTTCAGAGGGTGCGAATGTTGTTTTCATTTGACATTGCGTTATCAGCAATCTTGAACTCCAGCTATTGTCTTGGATTCCACTTATAATATTTTGACATTCCTTTCCCTGTTTTTTATGGTGACCCCCTTTGTTATTCATGTATCCCCTTAATCCAGTTCGCATAGAGTGTCCCTCCTTGATTTTGAACTTCCCACTCCTTCATCCAATCTGTCTATGTATGGAATTCGTAGTTCACATAGAATGGTGATATTACTTCAGTGTTAGTTGCGGATTTGTTATAGGCATGTTCAGCTAGTAGTAGTAGCTGATACTAGTATTCCTGATCGTGATTGACAACACTATGCAAAGATCCTTTCAGCACTGGATTGGTACGTTCCTGTCATCTAAGAGTTGGTAGATGGGATACTCCAGATATTTTGTGCTTCCTCTCGCACATTTTGCAGCGAGATTACATGAATTCTCCCGCGAACTTGGAGCATATGTCAGAGATGATTTCAGTTGACAGTACGGGTAGCTGTTAGGCTGACAACAAACTCAAATATATAACTGAGGAACATAGGCCCAAAATCTTAGATCAGAAAATCTATCGAGGAAGGCTCGTCACGATAAAATAGGTAAGCTAAAGATTTAAAGCGTAAAATAATATTATATTGATAACATCTCTTCTGCGTTGCTGGATGATATCTGTAAAGCGCACGATGCCCTGAGATATTTATATCCCGTCTCTGAGTGTTCACAGACCACTTCTAACTACCATGCCTCTGAAGTACCACTCTGGTTGTAATACGCAACCGTCCAGAATCTTTATAAGTGCAAACACCGTTTGACCAGGAAATTTATCACACCCTTCTGCGGACACAGAATGGTATTCCTCGGTTGAGATGACTGCGCTATTTGGTATACCAAACAGTGGCCTCCAACTTAGATGTCTGCATAGACTATTATATTACTTTAGTCTTGCTGACTATCGTTCCACTATTCTCTGTGGTCATGAAGTAATTAGGTTCATGCCGGGCCACCTAGTGCCAATCGCAGGTCCGAGCCCAACGTGTCAACATCTTAAGTGACTCCGACCTATCTAGGTCTTCCATTCTGAGCATGCTTCCCATTGGTCCACCGGCCTCCATAGAGGGGTCCTATTAGTAGGACCAAACAACCTGCAGCGGATCTCAGTAGGGTATGGGTAGATTCAGTATACTCCTCATAGCTTCTACTAAGTGGATATCCTCTTAGAGTATTTCGCTGAAAAGGTCCGGTAACCTGCGGTTCACAGTTGACTAAGCCTAACTTTGAAGCCTGCTTATCTCAATGCGCCTGGGACGGATTTCCTCCGTTCACCTTCCAAGATATCGCCTAAGGTCACCTCTCATATATCCTGCCCACAGCATGCGGTCGGACGGACGGTGGAAACGTATATGGTGTTATGATGTGGGCTTCATTGATGTGACTTTTTAGTTGTAGGATGCAACTCTCGAAATCTCGCTAATGACGTGGGGGCTGCACAAACAGGCCGCAGGGGGGTGGTTGTCACTGTCGCGTGGCAGCTAGTAGAAGGAGATGTTTGCGGCGCATATGGAAGGAGATGTTTGCGACAGTTGGAGTTACTTTCACACACATGACCTATTAAGAGGTCATGGGGGCAGCGCATGAGGCCAAGGCGGCTACGCAGTTTGGTTTACTTTCACGCACAAGGACCAAGTGGCTGCGCAGTTTGATTTACTTTCACGCACATGACCTATTAAGAGGTCATGTGGTTTACGCACATGACCAAGGATGCAGTCATATGATGTTTTCCGTGAGTCATGATTATGACTCATAGTTATTTGGATTTACAAGTGGATTAAGTGAAGGACTATAAAAGGATGCTGGAAGAGCCTGGTAGTTAGTTCTTCACGCAACCACCTATTATACTTTCTTACCTATACTATCCAGAATAGATTCTATTCTACCACTTCGAGAGTTCTACCACGATACGACTTGATTATTAGCGTTCAAGGAAGGAACGTAGACACCGGTCTAAGAATATTAATCAAGGTCTTGGTAAGAAGAAGGAACGGAGTGAAAACACACTAGGAGAGAGAAGTATTGCATTATCACAAGGAGACTAACAGAGAGCTTTTGCCTGTCGCAGAAACAGTATTAACAACCGGAGATAGGTAGGATACCTAACCTTTGGTTAAGTCCCAACCGCGACACCCTACGGCAACATGGAAGAAGAACAAGCAGGAGAAGGGACGGGGACGACCCCGGCCCCACCCGCACCATTGAATATGATGAGCATGACGGGAGAACAACTGGAATACATGGTAGCAGGACTCAGACCTGCATGGACATCGGAAGGACTCAAATTGAGGATTCCCAACCCCTTCGACGGAGAACTGACCTGGGTCAGAGGATTCCTGGTACAGCTTAAGCTGTACTATGAAGCCATAGAATGGACAAGCGAATACGACGACAAGCAAATCAGATTCGCAAAAACTCTACTCAGAGGAATACCAGAGAAGTGGATCACTCCAAGCGTGGAAGGGACCAGACCCAACGAGGGGCACGAATGGGAAGAGTTCGAGAGAGACCTGCGAGCTCAGTTCGAGGATAAGGACAAACGACAAGGAGCAAGGAACCAGATCGAGAAAATGGTTCCAGAAAAGAATACGGTTATCGAATTCTGGCACAACATACAATTGTTAGCCAAGGACAACCAACAGGATACGCACACCCTAAGGCGGCCGCTATTGAGTGGAATCCACGAAGAATTACGCGAAGCATGGACCAACTCAGATCGAGCTTTCTACATGACTGAAGAATTGGCCCAGTGGTTTGCGGAACTGGGGAATTGGAAAAATGAAGGACGGAGCAACCGGGAGAGAGCGGTCCGACAACAGAATCGACCACCAATAGTCGTAATGACCAATTAAGGAGGCGAGGCGATGGACCTTGACGCAATAAGAGGAACAACCCAACGATTCCAGAGACCAGGACAGAGGTTTAGACCAGCCTGGAGGCCAATATGGCCGAACCTGACTAGGATAACACTGTAAGAATTTCGAAAGCGCAGAGACAGCAATCTAGGCTTGCGCTGCGGAAAGGCACAACATCGTGCAAGCGAATGCCACGACAAGAATGCCAAGATTCGGGAAGTAGGGCTCCAGAAATCGGAGGTAATCGAGCAGGCTTTAAACGACCACAGTCCCCAGTAACGAGTTGTCTGAGGGACGCCTAGCACGAAAGACCAACTAGGACTATACAAATATTGACGGCAATGGACTACAAGGCACAAATCAACGCGGCGGATAACAACGACGACGAAGCGAATCAGCTGATGATAGCAATCAAAATACTCACAGAAAACGGGATAGCCGAAACCAATGCAGTGGTCGATTGGGGAGCAACGGAGGACTTTATCGACAGAAAATTCTGCAATACCCACCAGATACCCCTCACGAAAATTGACAAACCATGAAACATCTATGTGGTTAATGGAGAAAAGGGCAAAGTGGGTTCCATTACCAACAGGGCCGAAATTGCCATGGAAACAGGATCTCATCAGGAAACGATAGTATTACAGGTAGCAAATAGTGTCAAACATACTGTTATTCTGGGAATAGCATGGCTAAGGAAACACAACCCGAACATCGATTGGGAAAAAAGACGGATCGACATCGGAAGCGCGAGGTGTACCCAAGTATGCATAAACAAAGGACCAAGGATCGAGGCAGTACGGACCGGACAGGCCATAAGGGAAAACAAATACAGGGGAATCACGGAGACAAAGAGCGAAGAAGAAGACATTCAGATCCAATGGTGGGTTCCCGAAGGAAAGATACTGACCAAAGGGTCAAAGGGAGCGGCCGGACATGACCTGTACAGCATCCAAGAGGCAATCATACCCGCCAAAGGGCAAGCGGTGATAAAGACAGGAATATCGATCAGATTACCAGATAGCACCTATGGACGAATTACCCCAAGAAGTGGATTACCTACCAGGCATGGCCTAACCACAGGAGCAGGGGTGATAGACGCAAACTATCCCGTAGAAATCAAGGTTCTCTTAATGAACCTGACAGAAGAAGACTACGAAGTCAAGAAAGGCGATCGAATTGTGCAGTTGATTGTGGTAAAGATCTCCAATAGAGTACTACGAGCAGTAGACAGCCTCGACAAAACAGGAAGAAAGGATCGTAGATTTGGAAGCACCGTGAGAAACACCCTCGAAGAACCGGAAGAACGATGCATCGATATGGATTTCATATCAGCTAAGACCTTCAGTAAACTGTATTAGAAAGGAGAACAAACCAGTGTTCTCAAATGCGGTCAAGAAGAAAAGGAAACGACAATAGGGGAAAGCTCGACGATCAGGACCAGATTAGCGGTACGACAAGAAGCAACCAAGAAGAAAGCGACTTTGAGACAGCTGGTACCAGGCGAATACAATGACTTCTTAGACAAGGTTGAAGAAGGAGAAAGGATGGACTTGCCAGACCACGGAGAAGAGGGCCACCGGATCGACCGAGTAGACAGAGCACCGTTCATGAAACTTTATTCCTTGAGAGAAGAAGTGTTGAAGGCTCTACCAGATTACCTCCAGGAGAACCGGAAGAGAGGATGGATATGGCCGTCATCATCAGCAGCAGGAGCACTGATATTATTTGTCAAGAAGAAGGACGGAAAGCTCAGATTATGTGTGGATTTTCGCGGACTGAAAGCAGTCACCAAGGAGGACCGATATTCACTACTGCTGATCGACGAAGCATTGGATAGATTGGGAAAAGCCCAATGCGACACGAAACGAGACATCAAGGACGCCTACCACAACATCAGAATATTCGATGGAGATCAATGACAAACGGCATTTCGAACACCATACGGGCTATACGAATACCCGGTAATGCCTTTCGCACTGTCCAACACACCGCCAACATACCCAAGATGGATCAACACAAATTCAGCAGGTTCTTAGATATATGCTGTATCATCTACTTAGACGATATCCTCATTTATTCAATGAAAATGGAACAATACCGGAAGGACATATGAAATGTTATGCAGGCCCTTAGGGAAGCAAAGATCAAACTAAAGCCAACTAAATGGGCATTCCATCAACAGGAAATCGAATATTTGGTGTTGTTATCGACCCTGATGGAATACGAACTGACACGGTCAAGACAGCAGCGATCGACGCATGGAAACCAACCAAGAGCGTAAAAGCAGTATAAAGCTTGTGGGGCTTTTGCAACTTTTATCGCTGATTCATCGAAACATTCAGCAGAGTGGCGAAACCGCTATACGAAACAACGAAGAAGGATACCAGAGGGATCTGGGCGGAGAAGCAGCAAGCAGTATACGATAATTTAAGGAACAAACTTACCAGGACATCGATGCTGCGACACGTCGATCTGAAATTGCCAAGCATCATCGAGATGGATGCATCCAATTACGTATGCTTGGGGATCTTATCACAGTAAGGAAACGACCAAACGTGGCGGCAGCTGGCATTCCAATCTAAAACGATGACCAAAGCCAAATGCAACTATGACATCCACAACAAATAACTATGGGCGAGTGTTCAGGCACTTAAGGCATGGAGAAAATAGGCACTGGGAAACGAACACAATGTTATGGTGGTGTCACGAATGTGGCTTAGCAGGAAAAGGTTTTCACATAACTCATAGTTATGAGTCATAGGTATGTTATGTTTCGCACATGACCTCATTTAGAGGTCATGGGTTTTACACATGTGACCACTTTGGTCATATGATATGTTTCTGATGATATGTTATGTTTCGCACATGACCTCATTTAGAGGTCATGGGTTTCGCGCATGTGACTGTTTTGGTCATATGACTAGTTTATGATGTTTTGTATGACTCACAGTTGTGAGTCATATGTGGCGCGTGACTTGAAGGATGAGTCACGAAGGCGTGAAGGTCAACTATATAAGGAGGACATTAGGTCCGAGTAGATAGACCATCCTCCGTCTCCTCTACACACCCGGCGATTGAAATCAACCCTCAACGCTAGGTATTCACGAACCATCCACCCCCCCCTCTCCTCCCACGATGGCTTTGGCCTAGGAGTGACGGCCATCTCCCCCCTCTCCTCACTGTCCTCTTCTGCCCTTTTACGCGTCGAGGCTTTCCTTCCTCTGAGTTCCGGTACTGCCTTTCTGCTGCCCGTTCTCGCC